>JACXGK010007340.1:0-25607 GCA_016801125.1 Novumbra hubbsi | reverse complement strand
AACTGTAATATAACATGTAAGACCCCAAACTAACTGTAATATAACATGTAAGACCACAAACTAACTGTAATATAACATGTAAGACCCCAAACTAACTGTAATATAACATGTAAGACCACAAACTAACTGTAATATAACATGTAAGACCCCAAACTAACTAATCTAAATAACCGAACAATAAAACAAACCTTAATACCATGTAAGACCCTTTTGACCATAAACCTACAAAAGCAGTTAATATAGTCAGGACCCCCAAACCGCTCCTCAGTGACCCCCAACACGGTCCTAAAGGACCCCCAACCTGCTCCTCAAGGACCCCCCAACCCGCTCCTCAAGGACCCCACCAACCCGCTCCTCAAGGACCCCCGACCCGCTCCTCACTTGTAAGTTGTGGTGACTCTGTTCTGCCGGTAGTCGTCCCAGGAGGCATACTCATACAGCACCTCCGTCCTATAGGGCGTCCACGGCATCACATACAGCCTATCAGCGGCCTGCAAGGGGTCCTTGCACCACGCCCCCGACTGGTGCTCCGCCTCCAGCAAGGAGGTGGCCGGCAGGACGCTCAGGATTGAACCAGGACACACAAAGACTGGTGTGGGGGCGCGGAGAGAGGAGGGAGGGGGGAGAGAGGAGGAAAGGAGGAGAAAATGAGGGAGAGATGACAGAGGTGGGGAGGTGGAGGGAAGGGGATGGGATGGGAGAAAAGAAAGTTAAAAAGGAAGGGGATCAAGGAGAGAGGGAGGGAGGGAAGATAGGGGGGAGGTGGGTAGGGGGAGAGAGGAAAATATTATGAGAAGAGGGAAAGGAAAAGGAGAGGAAAAGAGATGAGAAGTTCATTGCCATAAAGCACTGCAGCTGTCACCTGACAAGTGAGGACAAAAATGAATTCACACAGAGCAGCGGTGAGAGTGTGTGTGTACAGGTTTTACTATACTTGTGGGGACCAGGATATAGAAACCATGAAATTTGGTATGTTTTTCTACCTCTTTTGAGTTTAGGTTAAGAGACAAAGTTACAACTGGATTAAAATCTGATTGAGAATCAGGGTTAGAGGTTAAGGTCAAGTCAAAGGTTAGCGTTGGATGTTTGGTCCCCACAAGGACAGAAGGCAAACATCTGTTTGTGTGTGTTTGTCCACGTGTGTGTGTGTGTGTGCGTGCGTGCGTGTGAGGTAGATTCAAGGAGACGGGGGGCGGAGCTACATTTCCCTTGAATTGAACCAGATGGACGTGGTTAGTTTAGACAGAGAGCACAGGGATTGGTCAGCGCACATCTGCTTTTCTGATTGGCCAGACACAAATGCACACACACACACACACACAGACTTTCTGTTACACTTACTGACCGTTACACATTGACTGTTACACTGACTGACCGTTACACATTGACTGTTACACTGAATGTTAAACAGTCTGTTAGACTCAATGAACGTTATGCTGACATGACATTCACACATTGCACTGTGTGACCGTTAAATTGACTGACTGTTACACTGACTGACTTTCACATTGATTGACTCTTAGACTGACTGACTGCTACACTGTCAACAGATGCAGCAATAGTGTATCTTAACTAATGTCCCAGTGCAAGCATGACACCAGTCTATTTATGAGGGTGGACAGAATGAGCAATGGATGAACAGTGATATTAATAAATGAAATGTCTGCCACCTCTTTCTAAGAAAATGTTTTGCTATTAGCAGTCACTAGCTATTTAAAATTATAAAGCCATTATTCCAACATTAAGTTCCTAAACTAATCATAGGTTTAAAAGGAAAAATACAGACAAGGTGATTGGTGGTGACCCGTCTGAGACAAGGTGATTGGTGGTGACCCGTCTGAGACTAGGTGATTGGTGGTGACCCGTCTGAGACAAGGTGATTGGTGGTGACCCGTCTGAGACAAGGTGATTGGTGGTGACCCGTCTGAGACACGATGAGCTAATTTTTAAAGATCCCCTTAGTCCAAATCAAAGTGAAGTTGATACTTTTGTTTCAGTTCCTATTTAAACCAGCTAGCGGACCAAAACATCATTATTGTCATTACACATACTCGCGGCAAAACAACAGTTAACCCAGTATGAACGCCTGTCAAGTTGGCAGACAGTCAATATTGTACCGACGCCCATCGGAATGCAGAGAGGCTGCCGTCACACACGTATGTCGCTGAAGACGCGTCGCTAGGAGCTGTGTTCACAATTACATCACAAAGAGCCGCCCAATGACGGGGAGAGTTCGTCTCACAAAGCCCTCCCCGTCAAACCACAGAAGAATGACAACATGTCAATCAAGGCCCAGGATATTCGTTTTTTTGTGATTTCCCTGGAGTGGTTGGAGCCCTCTCACCTCCCCAACAAATCGGACTAAGGACAGACCAAACTCCCCGGCTTACGTCTGGACGACGGATGACGACTACGTCTGAAAGTTTGCACGGATGTATTTCTCCAAAAACATCTGCTTTGTTGGGGTGTCAACCTTGACTTAGCAGCTGTGGCCCGATGCTATATAAATAATTTTAGGGGATGAACTACACACACAAAGAAACACACAGACACACAGAAACACATTTGGTGTCATTGGGGTTCTTCCTAAAGAATGGAGGAAAGGAGAGGAGAGTCAGAAAAGGACAGTGTGTGTGTGTGTTTGTGGGTGTGTGTCGTGGGGGTGAGAGGGAGTGTGTGCTTGTAGTAGCTTCAAGGGAGCAACGTTTGTGCGAGAGAAATAGAGAGGGAGGAAAGAGGGGAAGAGAGAGGGTGAGAGTGGGTGAGAAGAGTCTGCTTGCGGTAGTTTTCAGGGGAGAGAAAGTGTTTGTGCAGGAATGTCAGGGGGAAAAATTGTGAGATAAGGATGAAGCCAGAGAGAGAGCGACGAGAAAAATAAAGAAAGATAGAGAGGAGAGTGGGAGACAGAGATAAAGAGAAAGAGATATAGAGGGAGAGAGAGAGACATAGAGATAGAGACAGACAGAGATAGAGACAGAGATAAAGAGATGGAGAAAGAGATAGAGAAATGCAGACAAAGATAGTAGAGAGGGAGATAGAGAGATGGAGACATGAAGATAGAGAGAGGGAGATATAGAGATAGAGAGATGGAAACATAGAGATAGAGATGGAGAGGGAGACAGAGATAAAGAGAGGGAGACGTAGAGATAGGGAGAGGGAGAGAAAGGAAAGGAAAGGAAAAGAGGGCAACATCCAGCACGAAACAACATCCTGAGAGAGAGAGAGATGGGGGGAGAGAGAGAGAGATGGGGGGAGAGAGAGAGCGATGGGGGAGAGGGAGAGAGAGAGGGGGATTCAAGATGCTACGGCGTGTCTTTACCTTTTTGGTCCACTTCTACTCCCATCGGACAAAAAAAGGGAGAGAGAAAGAAAGAGACGTCAGAGGGAGACTGAAAGAGAGGGGCCGAGAGTAAAGAAGATTGAGATCGTATAAAAGAGAAGTGAAGATAGGATCCTCAGCTCAAGACAACCCCACCCGACCCCCACCCAGCCCCGGGCATCCACCCTTCCGTCCGAGGCCTGTGGAGAGAGGAAAGGTCTTCCTGACAAAATAGAACTGAAATAGAGGAGGAGTTAATAGGCAACGAGCCGACGTTCCTCGCTGGTCAGCCTGTTTTAAAACACTGTGAATGTATAGGAAAGACATTTCAAGCAGTGTGTGTGTGTGAGTGTCAGATTTGACCGTGTTTGCGCCGAAGCTTTACAACCTCAAAACTAGATGTTTGTCCAGATGGGTGAAACATCAACATGACATATCTGGTCATGTGTGTGTGTGCGTGCGTGTGTGCGTGTGTGTGTGTGTGAGCAGTCGGGAGGACAGGGACCATGTTCCCCAACATGCCTGCGGTCCCGGTCCAGAGTGGCGCGATGGTCACGCGTGTTGTGGAGCAGAGATCCGGCTTCACCAGAACCGTGTGTTGGTACCGGCACTGGGACATTACTCACATGACAGAGCGTGATCTGTGACCTGTGACCTTTGTTCCTACGCTTGATAGTATATGTCGGCGGAAGGAAAACCCCTCAACAACAATTGAAAGTGTCGTATAACTGAGTAAAATTATCAAAAGTATTTACATTCGAATGAAATAAGCCACCGACATTTCTCAGGTAATGGGTACATTTCTTTAGGGACTTGCTATGACTCACACGTTGGGTTCTACATCTACTTTATCTGCATTTAGGTCACTCTAATATACTAAAAGTTAACAAGCGAAACTGCATAAATGTCAAGAATAAACAATTTACTGGCGTGTCCTTCCATAACAGACAACACAAATACACCACAATGTGAGTTATAGCCGCGGCTAAGCGTAAAAGAATACAATTCTGCTCATCTCTTATCATAGGTGTATGTGAGTTTGTGTGTCTGTGTGTGTGTACTTACTATAGGGAACACACTCGTATTGTGTCTCCAGATACTTGTATGTTCCAGGGCAGGGATCAGAGTGTCTGTGTGTGTGTGTGTGTGTACTTACTATAGGGAACACACTCGTATTGTGTCTCCAGATACTTGTATGTTCCAGGGCAGGGGTCTGGGAACACATCCACTCCAGCCACGACCACACACTGAGTTCTGTTGTTACATCTGGAGAGAGACATCGGGGGGAGAAGGGGGGAGAAAAGGGGAAGGACAGGCAACAGAGAAGGAAAGATAGAACCGGAGAGTCAGAAGGAGAGACGGAGAGGAAAAGGGTGGACAGAGAGGGTTGAGCGAGGGAGAAGTGGGAGATCAGAGAGAGGAGAGAGAGAGAGAGAGAGAGAGAGAGGAGAGAGGAGACGTGTCCATTAGAGACTGTCTGAAGCCTATGTTCAAAGTTCCACCGTAGGTTCAACAGCAACACACCTGATTACAGTACCCAAGGACCCATATGGAGGGAAGGGGGAGATAGAGGGGGAGATGGGGATGGGGGGAGCTCTTATTGATCCGGGTTTCAAAGTAAAGGCCGGATAATGAGCTGATTATTTAAATGAGCAGTATTGTGGACCGGGTTAGGGTCCACAGAATGCAGGGGGGAAGGAGAGACAGAGGGCGAGAGATGGGTGAGAGAAAAGGGGGAGGAAGAGAGGGACGGGCAGGAAATGAGGGAAATAGAGGGGGGGTATAGGGGAAGGCGGAGGGGGGGGGGGCATTGAGGAACAGAGGGAGGAAAGGAGCAGCGTGTATTGATCCGGTTTCAGGGAAAACACTGCTGAGTACACAGCCTCTGGCGCCACACTGCTGCTGTAGACAGAACACACACATCTCACACACACCGACACACGCAGACACACACATCACACACACAGACACACGCAGACACACGCAGACACACACAGACACACGCAGACACACACAGACACACACAGACACACGCAGACACACACAGACACACCGACATACGCATCACACACTCACCGACACACACAGACACACACCCGCCTCTCATTCCTCTTACACAGACAAACACACTGCTGCCCCAGTCAGAACACACGCAGACACACATCTACGCACACAGTCACACACATACACAGTCACACACACACACACACACACCACTTTCTCTCATTTCTCTTACACAGACAAACACACAAATAGCTGTCAAACACATCGATTGGTTTGCGTGGACATAATTACACACGCCAACACACACACACACACAGATACGGCACGCATGCACACATTGGGAGAGAACCAGTAATGTGATGAAAAGAGACCACAGCCATGCTCTCAGGATTTATCCAACACCGTGAACCCCGTAATGTGATGAAAAAAGACCACAGCCATGCTCTCAGGATTTATCCAACACTGTGAACCCCGTAATGTGATGAAAAGAGACCAGAGCCATGCTCTCAGGATTTATCCAACACTGTGAACCCCGTAATGTGATGAAAAGAGACCAGAGCCATGCTCTCAGGATTTATCCAACACTGTGAACCCCGTAATGTGATGAAAAGAGACCAGAGCCATGCTCTCAGGATTTATCCAACACTGTGAACCCCGTAATGTGATGAAAAGAGACCACAGCCATGCTCTCAGGATTTATCCAACACTGTGAACCCCTTAATGTGATGAAAAGAGACCAGAGCCATGCTCTCAGGATTTATCCAACACTGTGAACCCCGTAATGTGATGAAAAGAGACCACAGCCATGCTCTCAGGATTTATCCAACACTGTGAACCCCGTAATGTGATGAAAAGAGACCACAGCCATGCTCTCAGGATTTATCCAACACCGTGATTTTAAGTATGATAAAAGCAACATCCTAACAGCTGCATAGAGGGTTAAAAAATATGTAACCATATAAATATATGTTGCAAATGGCTCTTCGGCTAAATTGGAGCCCCATTTTACACACAGATACACACACGGATGTCAAACAGACTACACTTATAGTATTACCTGTAGGCAAGCATAAAACATGTGGGTAGTATACTGCCATGACAGAGTGTTTTCCAGCTTTCCACTCAGTGTGTCCTAAATAACACGCCGACTTGATGTGAAATGCATTACCGAGGCTTGAAAACACAATGCCATCAATAAAGAGGGAAAAGCATTTGCAGCTCAAACTTTTCTTACCGGTTTACTGCCACTGCACTGATTTTAGAGTATAACGTTAGCTAGCATGCTATGCCGGCAACAACGTCATCTGTTAAAGTCATTCTGATTACGTGATAATGACAGCGACGTTGCTTTTGACTTCATATTTAAACACATATTTGCATATTTGGCGTTTTCCCAGCCCCAGTGTTATTTTGCTTGAAACAGTAATTAGCCCCAGTTCCAAGCCATTAGATCCGCACCGGCGAACAAGTATCAGCGATACCAACTATGTCCACCTTTTTAAAAGTAAATCTAACAGTCTCACGGGGAATATAAACAGCAGCATACGAGGGAGGAGGGTTCTGGTAGGGGATTGGTTGTTTAGATTAGCATAGAGGACCAATGGCTATCGAGAAGACCTGGCAGTTTCCTGGTAGGCCACGAAGGCCACATGTGAAGAACGGGAACATTGACCGTCTACAAATTTAGGGTGGAAGTGTCTGGGAACGGGACCAGACACACACACACCTATACACACACACCTTTGAGACATGATCTTGAGCGCGTCAGGTAAGTAACACTGCGTGTTTTCCATCTGGAACTGGTCGGCGTCGCATATTTTGTCGTCGGTGCGTCCGTAGTTTGCCGTCTCAATCATTATGACGTCACTTCCTGTGACGGCAATGAGAACAGAAATTAACATTCTAGCCATAAAAAACATCACCGAAGTTAAACAAAACATTTGGTAAGACTTTGAAATACCATGACAGTAGCCTTTAACTTTGGACTTTGAGGCAACGGCATTGCATTATTTCCCGAGAGACATCTCCAGACACACAAACACACTCTACCTGGACAGCGCAGCTCGATTGGATAGCCCTCACAAGCTAGCTCTCTCCGCAGCAGGCCAAAGGGCATTGCAGCTCTGGACATAGCTGAGAGAACATGGGAAGGACATAACACAGTGAGTAAACCTTTCACAATAAAAGCGGTTGATGTCTGAATTTTTCCCTTGCGATGTACCGGGGGAATAACTCCAGGCGATTCCCATTTTGTTAGTATGTCACCTGTCACAAACAATCCATCTTACAGATATTTATAGAACCAACATGTTTGTCTGACAGATATTGATAATTAAACGGATCAATTTGCATGTGATGGCTCACAGGATGAAAGAATGTTTAGAAGTTGTGAAGAGTGAGACAATTTCACTGAGAACCAAGTCATCAGTCTTGATCAGCCAGCCATGTGCATGTGTGTATTGTGCCTAGACAAATGTGTGTATTGTGTGTAGACAAATGTGTGTATTGTGCCTAGACAAATTTGTGTATTGTGTGTAGACAAATGTGTGTATTGTGTGTAGACAAATGTGTGTATTGTGTGTAGACAATTGTACCTACTCTTTTGCACACGCGCCAAAACTCGCTAAATTTGTTTCAAGTAATAAGATATTAACATGGGCAAGAAGACGGCGGCCCACTGAGATACGATTGGGGCACCGACAAAGGAACATTAGCTGCTTAACACAAATAAACAAAAACAAACCCCGCCGGGTGGACCGATAAACAAAAGGGTAATTAACGCAACATATATTCTGTGGTGAATGATGAAGTACCAGACGGAGATTTTCAGGACTGATGCGGCACCAATGTTGGAGTCCCACATCCAAACATAACAACGGACAGGTACATCTAATTAAGGCCAAGGTAGCCGGCGTCTCAGCCAGGTGTATTTTTAGACCTTGTCCTCCGTTCTTCGCGGCTATTTAAGTCTCCACAAAGCCTCCACCGACCGCCGCATGCTGAAGGCAGTGTATCACCCCCCCGCGTTCAAGCCAAATGGAGCCGAAGGTTTTCGGTGAGGCTGTCCCCAGAGATCTGACTGCCTCTCTGCCGGGCTGCGGTCCAGGGCCCTTTCACCCCCCCGACCGTGGGGGGGGGGGGCGCTGTCGGGAGCGTTTATCCGCCAGGCGCTGGGATTTTATTGTCCCTGATTTCACAGAGAGGTCCTGTGTGGCGCGTGGGAAGACGCAGTGGCAAGGATGGCGTGGCCATGTGACGTTTGTTTCCCGAGCAGGTCGTGAGTTCGCGGGAACGTCGCGGGAACGTCGCGGGAACGTCGCGAGAACGTCGCGGGAACATCACTTACTTCTCTTTCGTAATCCCGGCCCTGTCAACCAATCCGGTTTTAATCACCACAGATCCGCCCATGTTTCCCAAAGTGCTTCATGGCTTCACTGTTATCAAAGGTGTTGAATGAAAAAGAAATACCTTAACCCTTTCCTGGCCGCACACCTGTGTCCATCCCTGCTATGAGGAGTGAGTGGAGTTTCTCTGCCAGGAAGGATCATGACAAACAATACCGAAGCCAAATGTAAATAAATATTTATTTGGGGATTGGTCGAAGCACGTATAAAACAGGACATTGGGGTAGCTGTGTTGCCCTGGAGATAAAACACAGGATGGCAGATGTTTCTTGTATCCCCTGAGATTCGTGTCTTTTGTTTTTGGCTGGATCTTTAGAGGATGTTGACTCATACAACAACTCTGAGGATGAGTCAGCTGATAAACAGTGAAACCAAGTCCGTCTCTGGTAAGTTATCTTTTTAATAACCACTCCACTTTGACCTCACAACGACCCTTTCAATGTAACAGCCAGGGAGTAGGAGGAGAGTGCTGGTCAAAATGGGATTTCAGAGCCCGGCAAAGCAGTGTGTTAAAAATAATAACCAAGACGTATAACGTACGTAAATAATTTGGATTTATTTTATAACTCCTGCAGAACCTGTCTGGTCCGGTCACACTCTTCTTTGCTTCGTTGTGGGTTTTTTGGAACTCTTAACAGACAATTAGCGGCTCCGACGAAGGCAATAAAAACCCTTTCTGGACATGACTCCTGACCGTGAACCTCCACTGGACCGCACAGGAACACATAATCAACCTAGTATGTTTGTTCATGACTGACTGTACATGGGTGAGTGTTCACAGCCCCACGTTTCAAGACTTTTCCTGTAGCAAGAATGTTATATAACATGTTGAATCGAAAAAATACCGGATTGTAAATGTAATTTTTAGTAGGAATAAGTCTTCCAATCCCACACAGGACCGTAAAGCCTATGATGTGTGTGTGTGTGTGTATTTGTAAGTGAGTGAGTCAGTCAGTCATACCGTTTCTGAATCGGCCAACTGTTAATTAGGTGAAGGCGTGATTCTTACCTTGGCCAGAGGGGGCGACGTGAGCCAGGGTGATGGCACACACACACAGGAACCGCAGTGACAGGGCCATGCTGGGGGGAAGAGTTAGGCCGCAACACCACCAGACGCCTCAGGAGAGCCTGAGGAGGGAACCGGTAGAAGTGTTTTAGGGAGAGGAACTGTGTGCATGTGTGTGTATGTCTGCGTGTGTGTGTGTGTGTTAGCTAGTTTTGCTGGATGTCCATGGAGAGAGTGAGGTGGGAAAAGGAGGACTAGAATTTGAATTTTAGGAGAGTTTTTTTATTCATCTTATATCGTCCCCATTCCTGCCTCCTGCTCAAAACCCATTTTATAAGTAAGCCATAGTTTCCCTCCCTCCGATTGATTTTGAGGAGGCGAGAAGAGAGAAGACAGAGGAGGTGAGAAGAGAGAAGTGAGGACAGAGGAGGTGGGAAATGAGGGAGCGGAGGCGAAGATAGACCGGACAAAGAGTGTGACATTTTGAAAAAGGCGTAGAAAACTGCCCAGTGGTCCTCGAGGCATTTTCAGATTAACCAATCACTCACTCCCCGCTCCCGAGGTGGGAGACCTTGTCAACAGACTCTGACTGCAGTCGGTGGAAGCTTGACAACCCACCACCCAGCCCTCAACACCAGAGCCCCACGTCCAGCTGAGCTGTCTAAGAATCAACCTACACTAAACGACAGTCTCGCAGGTGCTCCTAGAGCCTGTCATCCACAGTTAACCAGCTCTATAAAACCCCTAGAGTCATGTGTTCACCTCTATAAAACCCCTAGGGTCAGTTATTCACCTCTATATTACACCTAGAGTCAGTCATTCACCTCTATACTATCCCTAGAGTCAGTACATCAGTGCTACAGTAGCCCTACAGCCAGTTAGTCAGGACTGTACCAGTCATAGAGCCAAATATTCAAACATGTACTGACCAGCTCTGTACCAGATGGTCAGCTCTTTACTTGTTAGTCAGCACTGTACTTGTTAGTCAGCTCTGTACCCTGAATGTGTCCCTTTAAACCCGGAATATGTCCACTTAAACCATGAACATGTCCCCTAAAACCCTGAATGTGTCCACTTAAACCATGAACATGTCCCGTAAAACCCTGAATGTGTCGCCTTAAACCATGAACATGTCCCCTAAAACCCTGAATGTGTCCCTTTAAACCCTTAATGTGTCCACTTAAACCATGAATGTGTCCCCTGAACCCTGAATATTTCTCCTTAAACCCTGAACATGTCTCCTTAAACCCTGAATGTGTCTCCTTAAACCCTGAATGTGTCCCCCAGAGGAGACTGACCCGCTCTGTCCCTCTGCAGAACCATTTTTCGGTCATTCTGATTGGTGGAGACATAAAATGCCTATGCTGTGTTCATGTAACCAATTACAGTGTTTGCTTCAGAGATATTGAATTGTCTCATTCAAGGATATTGAGTGACATAAACACTATTAAACATTTGAACCAGTTTTTATGGTGGTATTTAATGTCTCAAAAAAGTGCCGGAGTTTTCTTCAGGAAAGACGTCCAAATAGTATGTCGGCATCTGACCACATCTTGTTGGTCATTTGGCCCATGAAAAATAAACATGCTAAAATGTCTCAATTACTGCATTGATTTTTCACCAGCGGTGGCTGAACACAGCGGAAGTCGGTAATGGCTGTTTAAGGAAAACTCCCATCTCTACCATTTAAGAAAAACTGAACCACAAATGATTTTATCTTGGTGACTTTCGGGATGAGAACCATCCAACATCAAGAAATAATTGTTCATGTTTTGGGGTTTTAAATGACCACTGTATGCTTTCCTTTGTAGATCAGCCTATCATCCAACCGTATCATCCTACTCGCGGTTATCAACCGGTACTAAGAGAACAATCCTATCGTCTTTTAACTAACCTGCCTAATGAACCGGGTAAAAGCTCTGTTCGGTCTGTGCTTCACATCGCATCTGTGCACCGGCCAAACCACCACTATACAGTCATTTAGCCTCCATGTTTGTTAAAAGGAGCAACAGACCAGGTGAAACACAAAGAAAGGACGACGAGAGTGAAATGGAGAAAAAAGGAAAGAGGGAGTGATGTAAAGACAGAGGAGAGAGACGGGAGAACAATAGAGTGAGAATGAGGCAAAAGAAGGAGGTAGATTGAGACATTTGAACAGAGGAAGAAAATATGAGGAGAACAGAGTTGGAAGGAGAAGATCAGAGGGGGCAAGGAGAACAGAGGGGGAAGGAGAACAAAGGGGAGGGAGAAGATCAGAGCGGAATAGAGGAGCAAAGAGGGGAAAAGAGGAGATCAGAGTGGGAAGGAGGAGAAAAGAAGGGGAAGTAGGAGAACAGAGGGGAAAGGAGGGGAACGGAGGGGAAAGGAAAGATAGTGGGGAAAATGAAGGAGTGAGAAACGAAGCTAGAGACACACTGTGTGCTCTCTCGTTCCACTGTTACCATGGTGACAGGACGTCACATTCAGAGGATGTAGGAAGGGGGTGGGGGGGGCGACGAGAGGACAGGGGGAGAGGAGAGCGAGAGATGTTGTCTCTGCGTCCGTGAGGAGGACACACACACACACACAGTGGTCACTGCACCCTCCCAGCTATTTCATCAGCAAACTTAAATAAATGATACACCAGACCGGAGCTCGTAGGCTGATCGTAAGACTTCTGTGAGTGCGTACTGTGAGTGCGTGCTGTGATCACAAGGGGCATCACGATCACTGTTCGTGTGAATTTGATTGGATGCGTAAGGCGCAATCTTTTGAACAGTGGGTTAAATCACCTTATTAACTCCTCAGTGGTCCACTGTAAACCACTTAAATCTTATTAGAGATTTTCAAAGCTCCAGAACGGCCATTATTAGTGTGACAAAATCAATGGAGGCAGGTGACAGGTGTCATTTTTTCAGGCGTTAGACGCCTTTCAATGTCTTGATCCGAGGGTTTACAGTAGCCTTTAGAGACAGCCACAGGTGTCTGTCAATATAAGTAATAAAGCGAACGTCAATGAAAGTCACAAAAGCCAATATTAAAAAGACAATAAGAAAAATAGGCAAAACCTCGGGCTTACCGACAACAAAAGAAAAGCACTGGTGAGCTCAGAAACTGCAAACAATCTGGTAGAAAAAACCCTCTACAGTGGATGAAGAAATGCTAACGATGATGATCGGGGAAAAACCTGACAGTTCATTAAGCCACTGAGCAAAACATGTAAAAGATGTCTGTTCAAAACCCATTCAAACCAGAAATACATCCTTTCTACATCATTTCAATTTGCTTTGGTCAGGGGGAAATCACAATTTAACCTGAAAAACTGGTCAGATTACAAGATGCTTTCATTGGTAACGCAACTGCTAACAGTTGCACCTAAATGAATTCTGAGGTGTACAGAAACATATTGTTGGCTTGAGTACAAGCAAATGTCTCCAAACCCTTTGGATGGCCTTTCATGAAGCAGGACAATAGCCCCAGACCATCTGCACATGCAGTCCAGGTACATTTCCCCAATTAAATCCAACGGAATGTGCCTTTCATTCGCTGAAGATGAGACCTCGTAACAAAGATGGTGGCACTACTGGAACCGGAATAGCAGCACCAGAGAAGAAACCCACAGACATAAGGCAGCCATTGCACTGAAAGGACATGCAACCAAATAGTAAACCCAAATGCTGAATTTTGGCATTATAATAATCAGACCCAACACCTTTGGTGACCTCAGGTAGGGAGACTATGTCCATATAGAAACACTCCTTACACCCCTTTACACGCCTTTCAACCCCAAATGTAGTATTTCCTGTTTGCCTACACGTTGAACACACACGTGGCAGTTAGACTGTAACCCTAATCCAGCAGAAGAGTGGAGGGCTGGAAAATGTCAACTAGGGCGCAATCAACCCCCCCCCCATACACACACTCTTTCCTCATGAGCAACAATCCAAATATCCGGCATGTCGGTGTGGCAACACGGCAAAAAACAGTTTATGTGACTACAGCCTTTTGTAACACATATTTCCCTTAGACATCTTTGCCAATTTACACATCTTTGCCAATTTTCTGCCCACAGCAATCACCATTCGAGGCTTAGAAAATCTTTCATGAACCCATCCCATAAATATTCCCCTCTGTGTCTTCCCACAACTTTGTCCCTTACTTCTTTTAAAATCTCCTTGAATATTCAAGGTTGTGTGTTTGTTTTGCCATTAAGTAACTAACGGAGGGAAATGGATAGAAAGCGCAGAATTGTATTGTGTAATCCGGTGAGTCACTACGGCTGAACACAGATCCACTTGAAAGTGAGGAGGGCGGCGTGAAAACAAGCTGGAAAGATGATCATGAAACCGTCAAGCTCAGGGAACATCTGAAGAACCTAACAAAATGTAAAAACTTCCAAGGGGGTGTAGTCAGCTCCAAGCACTGCATGAGAAGTGTGGAGTCAAGCCGTTTGAATTTTGGGATGTTCCACTAAGTTTGTATATCCTGAAACAATTCATAATAGCTCTATGGCGTAATTATTGTCGATGGCATGCCAGATTGGTTAGATGTTTCACGGCTTTGACACGTCTCCTATGGGATCACGTTCACATTGAAATAGCCGTTTCTTCTCGTATCCATAAAACATGAAATCTCATTAAGACCAAAAATAGTATAACAGCCAATAGTATAACAATGCCAAGATACAGAACCACAGATAACGGGAGTGTGAGAACGCGTTGTGTTTCCAGGTTTTAATACTTTTAATTAATACTATTATTTATGTATTTTAGCACTTTTGACATACATTCGAAAATTCCTTTTCTTGCTCAAATATTAATCCCAAAAAATGAGCTCACCTTGGTGAAATGCAAATAGATCCTGCAGCGTTTTTCAATACTGCATTTTCAAAGCCATTTACATTTAATTCCATTTGTCTTCATGCTGATGAAAGTATTTGAGACCTGCAGCTTCAGAGACTGTGCTTTGTCAACAGAACTCTGCACTTGCCGTTGGATGCATCAAGATAAAAAAATCCCAAGTGACTTTCGCATACAGCGTTACAGGATCTTGTTCTTCTTAGAACAACGTGTTTTATTAGTGAAGATGACAAGGGTTCCCTAGGTCGAAGGGTGTTCATAGGGTGTTCATAGGGTGTTCATAGGGTGTTCATAGGGTGGTCATTGGTTGGTCATAGGGTGTTCATAGGGTGGTCAAAGTGGGGTCATAGTGGGGTCACAGGGTGGTCATATGGTGGTCATAGGGTGTTCATAGGGTGGTCATATGGTGGTCACAGGTTGGTCATTGTGTGGTCATATGATGGTCATATGATGGTCATAAGGTGGTCATAGGATGGTCATAAGGTGGTCATAGGGTGTTCCTATGGTGACTGTGAGTTAGGGAGTCAATAACAAGTGTAATATGGAAGTCCATTCAAAATGACAATTTAGGATTATACGCCAGAGCAGAGGGAGGTGATGTCTGCGTGTGTGTCTGTGTGTGTGCCTGTGTTTGTGTCTGTGTGTGTGTGTGTCTATGTGTGTATGTTTCCTGAGGTTCTCTCCATCTCCTAGTTAAGTAATGATGGCAGACAGAATTAGGTCACACATCAAATGCACACACACACATTCACCCACACAAAAACACACACTGTGCCCACAATAACCCCTCCTTCACCCTGAACAAACAAACACACATACATTCACACACATATACACAATGTGGCCACAAGAACCCCCTACCCCCACAGAGAAACACAGCAAAAAACAAGCACCCAGAAACACAGAAACACATTCAGGCCTCTCCCTTACACTCCCAAACCTCCTTTCCCAGCATCACACACTCAGACCAGGCCATGGACAAAATCCAGCCCCAGGCCAATATCCGGCCTAGTTGGAGACAGAGTGACAGACAACAGGACACAGAGTGGAAGTACCTGGATGAATGAGAGACAGAGGGAGGGGGAGAAAGAGGGGGAGAGAGGGAGAGATTGAGGGAAATACAGACAGAAAGACAGACAGAGAAGCACGAGATTGAGGGGAAAGAGACGCTGAGACCCAGAGTGACACGGAAAGATGAAGAGAGACAGAGGGAAGGATGAGGGACTGAGGGAAGGATGAGGGACAGAGGGAAGGATGAGGGACAGAGGGAAGACAGCCTGAGAGAGACGAAGAAAAAAGGAGAGGGAGAAAAAAGGAAAGACAGACATACATAGACAGACCTTCACAGAGACAAACAGACACATACAGAGACAGACGTACAGACACATACAGAGACTAGCCTTAGGATGTATGACATTAGAACACAATAGAGACCATAAATAGAGGACAGAAAGAGGGAGAGTGTGTGTGTTTGTGTGTGTGCATGCATTCTCCCATGTGTGTGTTTGTGGCTGCTAGTGCATGCACGTGTATCGGTGTGTGTGTGTTTGTGTGTGTGTGTATTTTAGGCACATATGTAAATAAGTGGGGTCTGATGTCTTCCCTACCTGCTTTCCCTGTCAGATACTGTATCAGACACAACCAAATGTTCTGTGTATGTGTGTTCATGCTTTACTAACCTAATGGGGACGAAACATTCTCTCATGACTAGTAAAAGAAGGAGAATTTTCCTTTGTGGTACACATGTAGTCAGTCCCCACAGGTAAAAGGCATTCCTCCTGCTGAGGAGTTTTCCTCCTGCTGAGGAGTTTTCCTCCTGCTGAGTGAGTTTTCAAAGGATAATTCATTTGGGTCAAAATGTAGCCTGAGAGGCAAAATGTTACAACGTAATGATTTAATTTTGGGTTAGAGGTTAGTGGATTCAGTTCAGGGTTAGGTTTAGGGTAAGAGGTTATGTTTAGGATTAAGTGTCAGGTGTCCTGCCCGGGCTGAAATTGACAACATGTATGTCTGTATGTGCATATGTGTGTGTATGTGTGTACAGTTGTGTGTGTGTGTTTATGTATGTGTGTATGAAAATTAGATGTTTGTTTCTGGTGGTTGATGTAAATGATATGCTATACTGGTCAGATTTATTTTGTTTTCCAATGACACACACACACACACCCAAACAAACCACACACCACAGACACACATACACACGCCACACACACTGTTTGGATCCTCTACAAATCAGTTGTACCATTCACTTTTCTTTTCAGCAATCTATACACTTCAGTCCATCTCTCTCTACCTCTACATCTTCCTCTCTTTTTACACATCTACATCTTCCTCTTTTTACACATCTACATCTTCTTCTCTTTTTACACATCTACATCTTCCTCTCTTTACACATCTACATCCTCTTCTCTTTACACATTTACATCTTCCTCTTTTTACACATCTACAGCTTCCTCTCTTTCCACATCTACATCTTCCTCTCTTTACACATCTACATCTTCCTCTCTTTACACATCTACATCTTCTTCTCTTAACAAATCTACATCTTCCTCTCTTTACACATCTACATCTTCCTCTCTTTACACATCTACATCTTCCTCTCTTTACACATCGCCATCTTTCTGTCTTTACTCCCCTACATCCTTCTCTCTTTACTCCTCTATATCTTTCTCTTCACTCTTCTCTATACCCCACCAGGTGTGGTAGTGGGCGTGGCAGTGGGCGTGGCAGTGGGCGTTACAATAAGCAACGTGTGTTCATCCATCCTCATAATTTAATGGGCCCCCACAAATGTAAAAAATCTGAACATTGAGCTAAGAACAGATTCGGCAGATCATGTAGCAACCTCATGAAATCTTTTTTGCAAACAAAATATGCTTAAAATGCCCAGATAATCTACATTTCACCAAGTTCTGGCATATTTTACAGATGTTTGTATTTATTTTCATAATTATTTACCTTTAATTTAAAACCGGAAAATCAAGTCTGTTGTGGAAGAATAAATTGTATCTCAACTGAGATAACTGCACCTATTTGCTTAATATAAATATATATATATATTAAAAAAGAGTACGGTTAATAAATAGCATGACTTAAAAGACAACACAAAATCACAAGCGGACACATTACACTTAAAGCAAAAATTGTAAATCTCACATCCACAACTGAGAATGTCACATTTGTAATGGTTGATTTTCTTCTTTAAAGACACTTACATATATGTATTTATTGTTGTTTTTCTTTTTTTGTGTGCAGCTAAGCCTTCCTTTGAGAGTAATTTATATTCCCTTAACATCAATTGGGATTCATATAATCATATATGATCATATAATTCTGCCTATACATCTTCTATTAGGTTGCACAAATATATGCATTAAAATGCTCATTTATCCTTGATAACTAATTTTTTGTTAGGCAATTTGTTTCTGAATTTGTGTGTAAATGTCACATCCAGGACGCTGGAATTGTCCATATGTCTCTACACCTAAACCGGCTGGATGTGTAAATACTGACAGATCATTGAGCTCTCTGGTCTACACATTTTATCCCTACAGCCAAAATGTAATGAACTCTTCGTCCAAAGCACCTGGGGAACGGTTTTCTGAGAGCCCACGAATATCGAACGGCCGTCGTCTTTCCAGACGTTGCTCCTTACAGTATTCCATCGAAAGTTGCACGCCTCATTCTGACAGAGGTAAGGTTTTCATTTTTAAGGACGTATATATATATATTATGCGGTTTCTTGTTTTCATTGCTGGGACACACATCTTGCCGCTACGGTTGCAGTATCTCTCCTAGCATATGCAGGAGCGTGTCGGCGTTCTGTTGGATTTCAAATTATCCGTGGATCTTTACACGACATGAGTGAAATATGTGTATGGAAGGTAATGATACGTCTCTCAAGAGCAAGGCCGTCCACATGGGGTCTGTCAAGGTTGTTCTTAGCTTTGGGTCGGTCGGGCAACCGCTACATTCTCTGTTTTAGGGACAGTTATTGTGCTTAAACAGATTCTTCCCGGTGTGTGAAATAGTTCTCTTTCCTGTTTGGTTCATGATTTGGTTGGTTCTTTGTTGTTCTCCTTGGGGTGTGTGAGATCGGTTCGGGGGAGTTCTCGCTCTCCCTTTCTTTTTCATCTCTGTCTCTGCACATCTCCTCTTTTCCCAGGTGATCCCTCTTTCCACTCTCAAAGAATCCCCAGTCAAAACATATTGACACACACACACTCACACACACACACTCCCAGAAGTATACAGCCACAGAGGTGACAACCACAGAGACAGAAAAAAATAACACACAATTCAAACAGTTGGAAATCACCATCACACATGGGCACACGCACAAAACCAGACACGAAACACACACACACACTTTTACAACATGAGTGTGTCTGTTTGGCGTGTGTGTGAGTCACCGCTAGAAAACCGTGCAGTAGAATACCTCTCTCATCCATCTTACTTGCTGAAGGAAGGGAGAGAGAAAGAGAGACAGAGGAAGAAACAGAGTGACAGGAAGGAAGGAATAGGCAGAGGAAGAAACAAAGTGACAGGAAGGAAGGAAGGAAGGAAGGAAGAGACAGAGGAAGAAACAGAGTGACAAGAAGGAAGGAATAGACAGAGGAAGAAACAAAGTGACAGGAAGGAAGGAAGGAAGAGACAGAGGAAGAAACAAAGTGATGGGAAAGAAGGAAGGAAGGAAGGAAGAGACAGAGGAAGAAAGAGAGGGACAGGAAGGAAGGAATAGACAGAGGAAGAGACAGAGTGACAGGAAGGAAGGAAGGAAGAGACAGAGGAAGAGACAGAGTGACAGGAAGGAAGGAAGGAAGAGACAGAGGAAGAGACAGAGTGACAGGAAGGAAGGAAGGAAGGAAGAGACAGAGGACGAGACAGAGGGACAGGAAGGAAGGAAGGAAGGAAGAGACAGAGGAAGAGACAGAGTGACAGGAAGGAAGGAAGGAAGGGACAGAGGAAGAGACAGAGTGACAGGAAGGAAGGAAGGAAGGAAGAGACAGAGGAAGAGACAGAGTGACAGGAAGGAAGGAAGGAAGGAAGAGACAGAGGAAGAGACAGGGGAAGAGACAGAGTGACAGGAAGGAAGGAAAGAAGGAAGAGACAGAGACCAGGCCAACAGGGAGCGACAGGAAGAGGAAAAAGAGAGTTAGGAAGATGCTGGCAGAAAGACATAGAGTGAGTATAAAAGGGGTGGGGGAGAGGAGAAGAGAGGGAGGGAGGGGGAGATAGATGGAGGGAGGGGAGAGAGGGAGAGGGAGTGAGGGGGGAGAGGGAGTAAGGGGAGAGAGGGCTGCTCTAATTGTGTGTTGGAGTGTTAAATTCACGGCGCCCTAAAACACAGTATGGCCACACACCAGTCAACAGAATGTCATATCTCTTTAGATAACCGGCGTTATTAAGCGTCGTCCCTGTGTGGTCCGTTTACGCTCGCTTGTGCGTGCGTGTGCCTGAACTACGTGCGTTCGCCATATCGACAGGCCAAATTCTAGCCTGCGTCGTGTGTACGAGTGTGTGTTCAGACCCAACCGTGTGTCATGCAAGCACTCTATACATACACACGACATTTTTCTTGCTTACCGTGACCGTCGAGTCTCTCTCCTCCTCCTCTCTCAATCACTGCGTCTCCTCCTTCATCCTTTCTTACTGCCTCTCCTCTCCTCCGGTCCCCCAATCCCGCCTTTCCGACGTTTATGCTCTGTTATCCGCTCCCTCGTGCCCTCTCTCTCCTCCCTGCCAATGCATGAAAAATGACCCTGTGTAATAAGCAGCCCGGTTGCGCCCTGCGATGCCACGCGCACAGTGTGTGTGTTTGTGTGCGAGAGAGAGATATGGGATTAAAAAGGGAGTCAACCGATAAACGAGATGGGAATTATTATCCGACACCGCAAGCCTATCCTCCTGGCGGAAAAAACACTCCTCCGGAAGAAAAAAACCCCACCGTAGCGTTGCACACGCGCGCACTCTATCCGAGATCTCTTCAGAAGAAACGACGGTCTTTCCCGCTGTTGCACGTCACGCAACAATGTATAGACTATTACATTAATTCCCCTGGGTCTCAACTGACTGTTGACTGTTACACTGGCTCCTGTCGATGAAGGTAGTAAAAATAAAACACATTAACGTAGTCTATGAAAAGATATTTAAAAAAAAAACGCTAGTCATGGACTATTCTAGTCGAATTGCCTTCCGTCGATTCCAGTCATACGCAATCGGACAGTTGAGCTCGTGCTATTGACCACGGAAGCCAATGCAAAACCTCTGAGCCATTGTGGGCACAGTGCGTATGACTCCTCTCTCCCTCCCTAGGATGTGGAATGCGGTAGGATCCAAGCCGACATACACGGCCGTACAGGCTTTCATGGTGGCCACACACACCTCACAGCCGTGTCGAGGCGACGAATGACGAACGAATTAGGATGGAATACCTGGATGGTAATCGTGGATAACGCGCTGGGTTTTTCTCAAAGGCAGCGATTTCTGTTAAACGCGGCCTCGCCTTGCCTTGTGCCCGGACTGATGTTATATCTCTCTATCTCGCTTGTTCACTCTCGATCACTCTCTTTTTTCTCTCTCGTTTTCTCTCTCCATCAGTGTCCGTTTTCTGCGTGCGTGCAAACACACTCCACTTCACAAGCATGCAAGCGCGCGTGCACACACACACACGCACACACAAACACACACACTGTAAAATGTAACGTCCGTCATTTATTTACATTAAACCAATCAATGTTCCTTTTCAAATATGCCTAATGGTAATTGTTGTTATGTCTTTTGAGATGGTGAGTGCGCAGTGAAGTCTATAAGTTGCCGATATAATATATTTGACCAAGGAGTTAGAACCATAAAACAGAAATGCTGGACCTAACGGATGTTAGATGATGATTTCAGGTGTCAAAACCCTAAATATGAAAGGCAAAGTACACCATAAAAATACAAACTCGTAATAACAATACTAAATCTTTAGGAGTTCATTAAATGTTCCTCAACAATGTAACTTTAGCTGATACATTAATATTGAATTAGATCCACTTTGGGGTGAAGACGTGGGATCCTTTGCTGGATTAAATGAATAATGTATATATTCCAATAATCTAATAATGTTATATTCTGTCATTAGAGGACACTTTTATCTGGAGAATAAACATGTACTGTATTTTAATAATTCTTAGTTTTATCCAGATACTGGCTGTGCTGATGTAGATACTGGGAAATGCTTGCTTCATAGTTAGCTAGGTACAGTCATGCTGGGAATTCCTGATTTGATGAAACCACCACTCAAACACTGGCCTCTACAAAGTCAACATCCCCTTGAAGTTCTTCTGATTTTGTATTGTCATTCCTTTTATGTGTCATCCACACAGCACACTCTACACTTTGAAGGGATGGCTTTGTATTAATGCGAAGATGAATTATGTACCAAAAATACAGAAAGGAAATATAATAATTGGTCTCCATTGGTCCACGGTAATGCTTGGTGCAGGATCCTCACTTGGCCGTGAGTCGGTTCTAGGTGGAGCGATGATTACTTTTGCCTTTCAATTCTCAGAGCGTTGGCTGCGTGCTCGGGGAAAGGGTATGCCTTACAGGTACCCCCCCGCCCCCCCGCCCCAGTCACACTCCGAATGGGGCCCCTGTAATCTCCGGAAGCCCCATCAAAGGGCCTCGGTCCACCTGGTTGTGCAGCCAATCAGGATTCTGCCTAAAGACTCCGGACGCAGCCCATCTGTACGTACGACAAGACCTTGACGTAAAACCTGGAGCGGCGGACTCGGACAGTTGACCAGTCCTGCATCGACCGTGCCGTATGATATTATGGAATTGTGCTCCTATAATATCATTTGGCACGGTCTGTGCAGGACTGGTCAACTGTCAGAGTCCTCCGCTCCAGGTTTTATCCTTGGGTTTCAATCAGTCAGGGAGAGGGGGCGGTGCCCCATGTTGTCTATTCTGGGTGGGGGGGCAAAATAAGCCGCCCCCACGTACCCTGCTCCCCTCCAACCAGAGTACCCTGGCCAGGGATACAGCTAGCTTCTGGCGCCCCTCTGAGGGTTTAGTGGTTAATTAGCCCCTCCAGTGTCCCCTTCCAGCGAGTCTGCTTCGATGCGTCCTCCGTGAGTGGCGTGGAATCGCATTATTCTCCACAAAAGAGTGCAGTGCCGTCCCTAATTACCCGGCGCGGCATTTGGCTGCCTGATTGAGAGCTGAAAGGTGAAACGCCATCGGACAATAACGCTATCTGGGTTTGAGGCTCATTACAAAAGAAAAATATGTCAAAAGCAACCCGGTCGTCTTCCGCTCACGTGTTTCAAAGCAGGACGTGAATTGCATTATTCAGGCCACAAGTGTGTCCCGAAATGTCTGGGGTTATTGATCCCTCCCTCTGAGCATCGTCAACAACCGGAGAGTAAGTCGGTAGGGGTCAAGGGGCTGGTTTGGGATTCACCGTCGGTTCTTGTATAGTCTCTGATGGGCTCTATCACCAGTCACATTTCCATTAAAAGATATTCTGATAGTGGAATTAACCCCCCACTTGCATGCGGTTCTTCACAGATCCTTCCTGATTAATGCTTTGAGAAGCAAATATACTTTATGCATTTGACTATAATGTATTAGTAGCCAACCTGATGCCTTTGAATAGTATTCAAGTAGCCAAACATCCACCAGTAAGGCTATTGTGGGTGGGCCAGATACGGCTAATCCTCCTCCATCCCCCTCAAGCCTCCTCCATCCCCCTTAAGCCTCCTCCATCCCCCTCAAGCCTCCTCAGTGAGATGGCTGGAGCAGGCCGGTGAGAGGACATGTCCGAGGAGATTGGGAGTCCCGGCTGCGTATTCCACGGATGAAAACACAAGAGGGAATATATGTTTATGCATACATTAAAGAGAACTATCAGGATTGAAACCATAAGATCCTTTCTACTAAACATCAAATGTCTCAAGGGCACTGAAACGTTTAACTTAGATATCTCTGAAAGGCTTTTGATGAGTGTGGGATGAAATATATGTTACATGCTGGCTGAAGTAAAAGATATGATTCAGTCCTATAAAATGAGACAATTTTAATCATTAATCATTTTAATCATTTTCAACAAATTGCTGATTATGGTTTAAAAGGGAGTTTTTCATCTAGCCAAATTCCATTGTGTTTGTAAGAAACAAAATTTTCTATGAAATAACCATTAAGGTTATTATTTTTAAGTTTGGATTCACAAAATTCTATTTTGTCAGAATTCAAAAGTTCTGCACTATACGGTACAATAGGTGAGTATTGAATTTTACATACAAACAGATTACATTTTCTCCAGTCCAGCAGAGAGCAGATTCACCTCAGTGTCTCCAAGGTGATTGAAGGTCCAGCTCCGACAGGAAGGAGGGGTTTCATCTCAGAGAGAAGTACAGCCTTCCTCTGTGACTTAACAGAACGACAGTCTGCAGAGAGGTCATCTTGATTTTACCACAGGACTGCTGCCCTCTGGTGGTAAAAGCGGAGAAGTACCTCAATAATTAATCAGTAGCCGTTCACCTGGATATAGCCTGGCACGTGCATTTACATACCGTATACATATACACATATTTGTGATCTTTTCAGTTAAATCAGATTTGTAGTAAAAGAGAGATTGACATTTTAACTGTCATAAATACAAAATATGGTAACTGATGGTAACTCACTTTTATAATCGCTCAGTTATGTGGGACCAAATCATTTCCACTAGTTTCAGTTGTATATCCCCCAGGCAACACATTATTTAACTTCCTGGTTGAGTGGACGTGCAGGAAAACAGTAATGATGCTTTGACCCATCATCTGTTTATTGTGCTGTTGTTTTAAGGACTAACCTACGTTTTGGGGGTTTACAGTGTATGTCCCCCAGTACAGCAAAGAGCGTCTTCACCCCAGAATCCAACAGGTCATGGTCACTCAGGTCCAACTCTTTCAGGCGAGGGGAGTTTGATCTGAGGCCAACGCTTCAGAACATGCCAGAAAATACCCATTCAGAAATATAGTCCAACACGATGAGTTACTTTAAAAACAGCATTTGAGTAACAAAATAACACACCACACAGACCACACAATCAAGTCAATGTATTTGATTTACAAAAGTGTTATCATGGGCAGTAAAGAGGAATCCATTTAAAAAATGCAATTATAAAATGTTTGGTTTGAGCACTGACTGCTAAGAGTCTGAAAGTCATGGTACATCAGAACATTTTATTATATCATTCTATCCCCTTATTCTCCCTTCGCAATTTTGTAATGCTAATTTGGTGTAACGTCTTGCTTCATTGGAAAATCTCCACAGCATGTTTGGCAGCGTCAAAGTTCAAGGTTATGGTCAATGTACAAACCCTAGTGTCATTTACAGTGTACACATAATGCATTGTGATCAACATTATATAGAAACATTAGCATAATCCAAAATGTTTGGTCAGTATCAGCTTGATACTTTTTGTTAGATTATTTCAATATCAAATGCATCCTCATAACCAAAGTCCTGTGTGGCATTTGTGATCTTGACATTATGATATGGCTTTGCTTTTCTACGTTTCCTTACAGCTGAGACTCGCTCTAGGTTTGGCTACCTGAGGTCATTCTTTTCTCGCGTTGCACACATGGATACGTTTAACCCCACGTCGTCCAGGTGATTGGACCACTGCGCGCCAGTGATACCGCGCACTCTGTGTCGAGTTCTGGCCTGGTTTGTGATGGTTTCCAGCTCAACTAGGAGTTTTGATCGTGTTCGGGGGCTTCTTGGTTTATTCTGCCTTGGTGTCTATCCTGCCCCCGTTTGAAAGACATTGACATGTTTCCCATGGTTTATATGGTTATACGGTTAACATTTGTGGTGGACAGGGAGAGTTGGGGTGAGTTGGGATGAGTTGGGGTGGATGGGGTGTGAGTTGGGGTGGACAGAGTGAGTTGGGGTGGATGGGGTGAGTTGGGATGGATGGGGTGAGTGGGAATGGATGGGGTGAGTTGGGATGGATGGGGTGAGTTGTGGTGGATGAGGTGTGTATGGATGGGGTGAGT
>JACXGK010007339.1:0-25640 GCA_016801125.1 Novumbra hubbsi | reverse complement strand
TATTGAGGTCCGTACAAAACGTACGCTTTTCCAGGTTCGCGGGAATAAATCCACTTAATTACAATTTTACTCAAGCCACTTTCAGAAACCGAATATCTTTGTTTAGACTACTTTTAATGTAATTACATGGTGGTTCATACAGAGAGGACAGCTCCAAGATGAAAAGACGCTGTTACATGGCATGCAGCCAACTTTATAACTTCACACAGGTAGCCCCTTCCCTTCACCTGTATCAGCCAATCAGAGGCACTGGCGGGAAAACTCAACTGAGAACAAAGATTCCTTAAGTTCTCTAAAAACCCACGTAATCAATACAAAATGGAGGATGTAATCGATATACAAAATGAACGACCTAACCAATGTTTACACACATATATAGGCACATTAAACGTACGCAAATAACTAATTATGCATTTATTAATAGGGCCTATGGATTTGACCAATACAATTTATCCTCTACATCACAGGTGTCAAACCGGATCCACGGAGGGCCGAGTATCTGCAGGTTTTCGCTGTCACCTTGTACTTGATTGATTAATTAGGTCACTAATTGGTTAGGTCTACCCTCACCTGGTTGTTTAGGTCTGAACTGGGAACCAATTTACAGGAAAAAACAAAAACCTGCAGACACACGGCCCTCCGAGGAACCGGTTTGACACCCCTGCTCTACATAGAACATAAAATAGAAGCATGCCAGGTGTTATGCGATATCCAAGGACACACATATTACTATAGAAACCATACAGAATAAATTACCCCAAATTAGTTTGAGCTGGGTTTATATTCGCCTGGCTACATAAAGATCAGTTATTATTTCAAGTAATCTATTTGTTAAGTTTGTTCAAACGCACTACCTGGTGGACAGGTTGATGTTTTACCTGCCACTGATTAAAAATACACAGAAACACAAAGCCACATGAGTAAATATATTATAGCTTCTGAACAACATACATAATGTGAAGCATTCCTGATAAATGTAGAAAACTAAAACATGGATATTATTACATTAGGGCTTAAATTCAAACTAGACTGCATCCGATCAGCAATACATCACATTTTTCATGTTATGGTATTTTCCAATTGATTCAGCATTTGCAACATTAAGTGTGAACCAACAGACTCAGCGAACACAGGGATATTTATTTAAAAAAAGGTGAATTGATGAAAACAATCAACTGAATAATGTCTGGAATCTCTAAATATGAAATCAGTCCGAAATATCATATTGTAAATGAAAACATCAGAATAAAACATCAGTTATAGTGTTGTCAACATGTTCTTTACCTATGAGAACCCAATTACAGTTTATAACTCTGCAGTATCACTATATTTAGAGACTAAACCCAGGATAGAGGGGAACTATTACTTTATAAAGGTAAATATGATGTATTTTGAATTGAAACACTTAAGGAAGAAGAACCACAGAACATAAGACATCCTTAAGTCACATTACTGGACACACGTCTTCATAGTGTCTCTGCAACTACTTCCTTATCTAGTCAATCACATGTATATCAGATCTGTCACATAGCGCCACCTATTGGCCTAGAGTAACTGTAACTTTCAGAACAGAACAGTAAAGTTCCACTCTCTTAACATTGCAAACATAAAAATACTCCTAACAGTGTTTCATCTGTTACTATCTAACCACCAACTATAGTTTACACAGTTCAGCAGTGTCATTAACATAGACACCAAACCCAGGATAGAGTGGGTGAGTGAATGTGGTCTGGACTCTGTGGAGGAGAGTCATTGTATCAGAGACACTGTAGAAGGACAGAGTACCTGACTTGTAATCCAGGTAGACTCCTATTCTTGAGGACAGAGGGCCTGATACTTTAGTTTTAAAATGTTTGTGTCTAAAATAATAAACACCATAATAACACAGTAAGCTCCAGGACTTGTTATTGGATCCAAATGTATCATCCGTCCTGCTGATGTCTTTATAACAGACTGATATACCAACCTGTTCCCTCTCCACTCCACCTCCCAGTAACAGCG
This sequence comes from Novumbra hubbsi, assembly GCA_016801125.1. NCBI lineage: Eukaryota > Metazoa > Chordata > Actinopteri > Esociformes > Umbridae > Novumbra > Novumbra hubbsi. Next base: position 23,639 of record JACXGK010007339.1, on the reverse strand, counting down.
TCCAGACAGACCCTCTCTACACAGAACCATCCTGCTGTCTGTAAATCTGTCTGGATGGTCAGGATATGGGTGGACATGTGGTGTAGAAGTAACCTTTCTGTTCCCGTCAGACAGAGAGAGTTGTTTTTGTACTGTGTTTGGGTCCAGTGTCAGCTGACAGGAATCTGGGAGAAGAACAGAGTCCAATGAGGGAAGTTGTCAGATACTGTTTCTAGTCTTTTATTAGAGCTGAGATCAAATCAGAGCAGGTGTCTTAATAGTTCCCAGTATTTGATTATATCTACTACATTAAATGCATTTATAAAGCGTTTGTAAATGTAGTTTTAATATTGTCGTGTCAATAAGAAGACTCACATTGTAAGAACTGTTCTCTGGTCTTGGGCTCTGGAGGCAGTACAACATCCACTATATTCACAACAGAAATACAAACACAGAGAGGGAATGTTATGATCACACCATATCAAACATGTATTTGACTAGAAGGGAACATTCAATAGTGTAAAGCAGGGGTCTATATAATAATGATGGAATTAGAGGGTTGCAAAACAAAATGTACTAGGAATTGTCTTCAAGGTCCTGAGTTGAGTTTGAGGGGTCTAAAGTGTAATGTTCTGTTTATCAACACACCTGTAGTGGAGATCTTGGTCCATTCTCCTTTAAGGAAGTCTTCTAGTTTCTCTCTCAGATCAGAGACAGTCTTACTCACATCTCCAAAGTACTGAAGAGGACGGATAGGGATGCTGGGTAAGTCTGAAGATACACTGGTACTGGAGAGAGACTGATAAATCTGGGGGGAGACATAGAGAGAGAGACATATGGGAGGAAGGGAGAGAGAGAGGGGATGAGACAGAGACAATATGTATGAATCATTCACCTTATTTACCTTATGAACATTGAAAATAAATACAGTATATTGAAAATATTATTATGTTAAAGCAAGACATGAATACTAACACAGACACAACCCAGTCAACAGAACACATCAGTATGTTTCATATTAACTTAATGTTTATATCACATGGAAATCAGTTCAGTTACCTGCAGGAAATGGATGTGATCTTCTGTGTGTGAGATCTGCTCCAGCTCAGTGTTTCTCTTCCTCAGCTCAGTTATCTCCTGCTTCAGTTTCTCCAGGAGTCCTTCAGATTGACTCAATTGAGTCTTCTCTTGGGCTCTGATCAACTCCTTCACCTCAGAGCATCTTCTCTCTATAGAGTGGATCAGTTCAGTAAAGATCTTCTCACTGTCTTCCACTGCTGTCTGTGCAGAGAGCTGAGAGAGAGACAGATAAGACACCTTCATCAATCTAAAAGTTTCCCATCAACCCTCCACACACACACTACCATAGTTGACTGTGGACAACACATTACTATACAACACAACCTCAACACACCATATAAACATATACATCCACACATCACCACACAAACATATACATCCACACACCATCATACAAACATATACATCCACACACCATTATACAAATATATACATCCACACACCACCATACAAACATATACATCCACACACCAAATATCCCTGAGATACCAGCCTTTCTTTCCCACTCTACACACAACTTTTTTAACACTTATTTTTCCTTGGTGTAACATTACCGTCATAATGAAACATTTAGGACACATAGCCATATCTTATTAAAATGTTTTAAAGGCCTCGTTAAGGCTTCTTTCCTATTATTCAACATCAGCGATATGGACGCTACTTATACAGACAGATTCTTTACATGTTTCCAATGGTCCTTTAATCCATAAACATTACTCATGGTTGTCTTGATTATAGGTTCAGTTGAATATCTCCGGATTTGGTGAGTGTGTGGTTGTGTGTGATACATAACTAACTGTGCCTAACATTTATCTATCAAAGGATATTGGACCAGATAAAAAAAGGGGGGAAAAGACACGTAAACATCTAAAGGAAACATTTAGAGAAGTGTCTCTGTAGCATCCTGCATCAGCTTCTAGCACTTTCAAATCACATTGCTGACTGGTTCCATGATTTTGTCACCCCTTATTTCAGGTAACCACCAGACAGCGTTGCTGAGCAACCATAATTCATAAATAAAACGAATTCACTCTAATGAAGTATCTCATTAAAAGAGTCAAACATATTTTTTATTATGATGTAGGTCTATATCAACACAGTCGGTATGTGTGGACAACATGAAATATGCCAGATAACATCCCAGACAGCCTGTGGTCTCAGTTGAACTGAAGAGGGGCTCCTCTTTCTCTCTCTGACTGGAGATGAAAAAGTGTGTCTCCTCTTGTCAACAACACTCACCTTGTGAGACTCCACAGCTTGTTGGATCTCCTTCAGCTCCTTCTCTCTCTCCTGGATTTTCTCCTGGACCTCCTGCTGACTAATCCTCATCTGCCTCTGTGGAAAATCATGCTTCAATGAGTTATCAAGATTTAGTTGTCCAGTAAGTAATTGAACAGTATAAAAACGGGTCTTATATTCTTAAAGCGTTGAGGGAGAATTATCATGTTTCAGTGTGCTATGTGAGTTGTGACTGATTTTATAGACCTACATTTATCAAGACTGATAGACTGAACATTTGAACTCATAGAAGATCATTCAACATGATGTGATGAATTTCACCTTTATTTCTTTGAATAAGACACTAACAAGTTGTTCTGTTCTTACCTGTTTCTCAGTCCTCTGCTGAAGCTGACACTGTATCATGGCCTTTATGTTCATCCATTGTACAAAGATAACAGATACACTGCTGATCAGTACGACAGAAAACCTCCAACAGTTTGTCATGATGAGAGCAGATCTTCTCCTGTAGTTGTGTGGTGGCTTTGATCAGCTTGTGCTTCTTAAAGGCAGGAGATTCATAGTGAGCTTGGAGGTGAGTCTTACAGAAAGAAGCCAGACACACCAGACAGGACATGAGGGCTTTATGCTTTCTGGTCTCAGTACAGGAATCGCACCCCAACTCTCCAGGTCCAGCAGACCATAGAGCAGGAGAAGCAGTCTGGAGTCCTGTCTTCTTCAGTTTGTCCAACACCTCAGCCAAGGTGTTATTTCTCCTCAAAGTTGGCCTTGGAGTGAAGGTCTGTCTACACTGGGGACAGCTATATACACCTTTCAGATCATCCTGATCCCAGAAGCCCTCAATACAACTCTTACAGCAACTGTGTCCACAGGGGACGGTGACTGGTTCCTTCAGTAGATCCAGACAGACAGAACAACAGAACTGGTCCTGGTCCAGTAGAACTCCCTGCTGAGCCATTGTTTACTTTCACACAGACGGAGGTTTTGATCAGTTTTGTTTTCTCTGAAGTGTGTTCATGTGAGGGGAGTATACTTCCTGGTTATGTCAGAGGGGTGGGGTTAGAGGGTGAGGGAAAATACTCCATAGGTTGAGAGGGAGTTTGATTAGACTGTTGGGTGTGATCTGTCATGTGACTAGCAAAAGCATTGAGGGAGGAGCATTGCGCAAATTAGGCATATTGTCAGCCAGGTATATCTTTTTGAACTCTGTCTTTTCCATGTCTTTTTAAACTGGACTTGACATGTGTTTTGCCACCTAGATAACTGTTAAGACAGAGATCAGAAGACTCGATGTTTATTGGTTCATTTCCCTTTTTTAAGTTATTTCTTAATGAAGTTTTTTACCTAACGTTAGTCATTCACACAAGGAGACGGCGCTGAGTGGAGGAAACGCGAGGGGAGGGTTCAGGGTTATTTAGTGAAATCACGGACTCGTGCCTCTGATTCATCAACATGAAAATAAAATGCTGTCTTTGGTTGAAGTGTAAGTCCGGCCAGCGAACAAAATGGATATTCCACTTGGAGTGGAGTCTTTAATGGTTACTGGCACTGCACTAGATTACAAGATTCTATGATTGTTTGTTTCGATTTGTTAAAGGGGAACAAATAGGCAACAAAGTAACAAATGCGTCAATATCTGATAGATATTAAAGGGAAATGTAATTCAGCATGAAATTGTTTAATTATGGCGGTAGCCTACTGTATGTTTATTCTCTTTCTTTGATCGGTTTATTCAAAGGTTATCAAGCTGAAAGACTCCATTGAAAAAAATGAAATTAACAATCTTGTATGTGAAACAACTGTTGTGGACTGTGGAACACTATAATGAATAAAAAAAGATGATTTTTCTAAGAGTTGAGTTGTCCCATGCGTTCTCTGTTGTTTTCTAAGCCTTTTTTAAGTTTGGGCAGACATTGAGGCAGAAAAGCCCAACTCCATCCCAAATGATAAACCCCAATTGTATCTTTTGCCATAACAGTTAATGCAACAAAAACTGCCATTACAATAATTAGGACAGGACGAATGTCCCACTAGTCAATGTTTTCAGATTTTACCACAGTTTGGGTACAGATCTGTCCCTGTTACATAGTTAAATCAGGAACTCACACAGAAGAACAAATACAACATTCACAGGGAATCATGCACTTGTGCGTCTTGCATGAAGGGAATCTGGAACATTTCTTCATCTAGAGGATATCTTACTGGAACTATTTGGGGACCAGTCACCAACAGTCTATAGTAAAATTATAAAGTTACATTTATCCATTGAAACATAATTTAATGGGTGTCATACTGTTAATGCAAATAAGAAAAAGGTGAGAGAAGAGTAAACCATTAGAGGTTGTTTAATCTTAACACATACAGTGTTTGGAAAGTATTTTCACCCCTTCACTACTTACTTACTTTTAATTACATTCCAGATTTATTCTAAAATTGATATAGAATAAATTTGCCATTTTTCTATACAAAATAACCCAGAAAAAAAGAGCAAAAACTTTAAAATGAGACATCTGTTCATTTAAGGTCTCACAAGATATGAGCATGATAGTAGTGGTATTTGGCCAGAGATGCATCAGCTGATCGAGCATCGCAATTATAACAATATTAGATTTAATACTGACTATTTAAACTGCAAGGTAGTCAGTTCTTATTTGCTCTGGTATGTGATTCTGTGTTTTCTTTCATGGGGAATCTGTACCATGTACCTTGCTCATTACCGATGAGGATTGTGATTATTAATATTACAATCATTACAAGTATTGTGTAAACAATCATGTGACAACAATGAGTTACTGTGAAGGAGCAGACTGCTCTGTCATACCCTGGCTGCGGGCCCCTGGCCATTTCAGGGCATGCCGGCTAGAGAGGCCTCTAGCCCTCTCTATAGCATTGTGGGCTCCCCAGTCAGAGCAGCTGAATTCAGTTGATTCTGATTGGTGAGCCTACTTAGGCTAGGCTACAGCCACACTCAGTGTGGTTTATTGTTTGTTTGTTTTAAGCAACGCTCACGGTTTGTCCTTTGTTTAATTCCCTTTTTCAAGTGAATGCTCTACATGTTATTTGTATATCGTTTTATGTTAGGTAGACCTTTCATTTTACGTATACCGTCCGTTTAGTTTGTTTTGTCTTGTTTGGGATTAAAATCACCTTTTCTTTGTACAATGTCTGCGTATGGTTCAACTCCACACCACAACCGTGACAGGGGGAGTATTTGTGTTGGGGATGGGTACTTGTATTAGTTGTTGTGTTTTGCACTTCCGGACCACCGTGCAAAGAAAAACATTTGTGAGACTCAGACAAGGACCTTTCTGAAATGCCATCTGTCAAGCAAGTTGACGGCATTGTGATGGTCTCGTTGTGCTTTGGTGGTGGTCATGGAGATCTGTACAGGGGAAAGGGATCAAAGTTTGAATGACAGATACTTTTTTTATAAAAAATAATTATTTCTGATCTGGTCTATTACTATATTTCCTGGTCATCATTTGAGGTGGATCAAAAAATAATATTAAAATGGCAAAAAATGTTGATTTTGGATTCTTCAGTTTTGCAGCAATGTTTTGAGTGTTATGAGGATCATGCCATCACAATACCATACAATTTCCATCTGTAGGAATAAAACGTAAGGAACAACGTTTTTTCTTTTTTAGTTTTTTTTCATGGTTTGAATAGCCTTTAAGTAAATTGAATGAAATGTTTTGCAAGAGAAAATCATTGAAATCTACTGTGGATGTAATTTGGTCAATAGTTTAATTTTGTTTTTTGTGCTTGAGCCAACCGTGAATGTGTACCTAGTACACACTGGCAGAGGCAAGCTACGCTTTCCACAAAGAGACTTGTGTGAATGTTGTTGTGTGTTATTCTCCAATAAATGGTTAAAGTAGGGGTTGGCATGGTCTGTCTGAATGAAGGAATTGTTCACAGGATTTTGTCGAGGCACAGATCAGGGGAAGGGTACCAAAAATGTATTCAGGGTTGAAGACCAACAGAGCTCTATTGATCCTTTTTGGTAATGGGAGAACCTTCCAGAAGGACAACAATCTCTGCAGCACCCCATCAATCAAGCCGATATGGTATAAAGCCAACACGGAAGTGGTTGGAGTTTGCCAACAACCCTATGAACACAGTCAAGACAGTTCAGGAGGGGCTTTGTGACAAGTCTATGAATGTCCTTGAGAGGCCCAGCTAGAATCTCTGGAAAGACATGATAATTACTTTGCAACGTTGTTCCCCATCCTACCTGACAGAGCTTGAAGATCTAGAGAGAAGAATGGGCGAAACTCCCCAAATGCAGGTGTACCAAGTATACAGGTGTACCAAGAATACAGGCGTACCATGAGTACAGGTGTACCATGAGTACAGGTGTACCATGAGTACAGGTGTACCAAGAATACAGGTGTACCATGAGTACAGGTGCACCATGACTACAGGCGTACCATGAGTACAGGTGTACCATGACTACAGGTGTACCATGAGTACAGGTGTACCAAGAATACAGGTGTACCATGAGTACAGGTGTACCATGAGTACAGGTGTACCACGAGTACAGGATCACCTAGAAGACAGATGTTCCAAGAATACAGATTTACAGAGGCTATGATACAATGTTAATTTGTGCTTCATTAAAGTACAGAAAAAAGGGGTCTAAATACGTATACTTCTAAAATATATATTGTAATATTTCCACATTTGCAAAAAAAAATCTAATTATGTTTTTGCTAAGTCTTTAAATATTTAAAACTTTCTTGAATAAGGCTGGAAAAAGTACAACGTGTGACATGATGTGCAGGTAATGGACCAAGGCGCAGGAGTGGCAAAACAAAGGTATTTTATTACGACCGCTTGTACTAAAGTACAGAACCAAAAACAGAGCCGTACAGGCTGACAGGAGACACTGCTCCAGTACACGTAACATGTAACAATCACGGACACAGAGACTAGACACACAAGGGGTTATATACCTAGTTAACAGGTGGCACTTGTTACCTGCATGCGTTCACAGGACATGGGGAAAACAGGACAAAACACACACGATGGCAACTAGAAGGCCGGCGACGTTGAACGCCGGATCGCCACGCGATCAGAGGAGGGCCCGTCTTGGGACGGCAACGTGACACAATGGGCCTTAACACTTTCTGAATGCACAATAATATTGAGTGACATCTATTTAAGAACCCTTTCTGCCTCTTGATGCAAATTAATAAAAGGATAAATCTAGAGTTTGCGGATGAGACAGATGACTAAACTGAGACAGCTGTTTCCTAACAGTCTTCCCTCCCCATGTGTCTCCGGTATCTAGACTTCAGTGTGGTTCAGAGTCGAGTGGTGGGAAGCAGCCTTCTGACAGAGAAGCTCCTGCAGTACAAGACCTGTCTGAGGTTGTACGACACCATGGAATGTTCTTACAGAAAAACATACTTTTGTGACCTCCAGAGTTTCTGTGTCACTGGTGTTACTCTTGTGTTATTAAATACTTCTATGTTGTGTGTGTTATTCTTTTGATAGTTGTATTATTTATATTTTACATGTAGTGTGTGTTATTTCCTTTGATAATTGTATTATTTATATTTTACATGTAGTGTGTGTTATTTCCATTGATAGTTGTATGATTTATATACTGCATGCATTTTGTAATTTCCTTTGTTAGATGTATTATTTATATACTACATGTAGTGTGTGTTATTTCCATTGATAGTTGTATGATTTATATACTGCATGGATTTTGTAATTTCCTTTGTTAGATGTATTATTTATATACTACATGTAGTGTCTGTTATTTCCATTGATAGTTGTATTATTTATATTCTACATGTAGTGTGTGTTATTTCCATTGAGAGTTGTATTATTTATATATTACATTTAGTTGTGTAATTTCCTTTGATAGTTGTATTATTAATATACTACATGTAGAGTGTTATTTCCATTGTTAGTTGTATTGTTTATATAATACATTTAGTGAATGTCATTTATATACAAGATGTAGTGTGTGTCATTTCTATTGACAATTAGAACAGGAATGTTGGACTTTCAAATTACCTGAATTACAGTCAAGTGTTCAATTTATAGACAGAGGGCTAATATATTCCGGTTCTGTTTGTGTGTCAATTGAGTGCCACTGACGTGTCAATGCTAATGCTCTCGACTGCGCCCGGTGCTTTCCTCTCCCGTGTTGTGACTATGTGTGAGCTTTGTTTTTCAGTACGCGTGATAAAGAATATCATTGGCAAGAAGGTTATAGTGACAGAAAGCTTCACATAAAAAAGTGTGTTAGCTTACTCTGTGCTGTGTGTGTGTGTGCCAGACAATGTGTGTGTGTTTGTATGTGTGTGTGTCAATTTACTCTGTGCTGCATGCGTTGCAGGACATAAGTGCATAGCCAACTAGTCATAATATCATAAAGACATAACATTGTAGAATATTCAAATCTACCACCATTCTCAGGAGGACAGAAAAATAGAGTAGGGTGTGACAATGTGTGTGCGTCTAGTTAATGTGTCATAAGATTTTGGCACAGTTCATTAAAAATAAATAGCAATATAAAACGTGATTATCCACACCCCTCAACATCACCATTTCATAATTTATACGAGAATGGCTGTCTGGCGCCAACATTATTCTGCAAAAAGTGCGAGGATGAGAGATTGTCTTAGCTAGCTTGTTAGCTTCGCTAACGCCAGATAACGTGAGAAAATGAATGAAGTGGTTTTCATACTCAAGCACCGGTTTGAAAACCTTGTTGGAGGAGAAACTTGAATTGTAGAGCCTTGGTGCCCTCCCGCCACAGGATGTTGTAATCAATCAAACAGCTGGTAAAAGTAACCGTGGTTTCAATGTGGAGTAGTTTTCGAAAGAAAAAGTGGTTAATGGTTAGCATACAAAACAAGGCACTATTGTGGTTTCCATGTCTGCAATTTGGTGGAGAAAGTACTTGATCAAGGAATGGTTAAAAATATTTGAAACGTCTTTCTCAGTGGATTGCAAAACATGAGAGCGGCGGGAGTCATCAGGACAATGCTGTGAATTTGGTTACTTGGAAGGGTAAATGTCGCTGCCCACATTGACAGTGCATACAGGCTCCATTGTGCAGCATAACAAACAGGTGGAGGAGAACAGGTACGCTTGGCCATGCTGTCCATCCAAAGCCAGCTGTTACAGCAGCTACTTGACTTCATCCCCAAAGTCATCGAAAGTTTGCCCAGAGGAACAACCGCTCTGCCACCTTTCTTTTCAATTGAGTGGTGAGTGAAAGGATATTTTATCATCCTGCGTTTGTGTTTCTGGTCCATGCATGGGACATATTTTTGTGCTGGATTGATTTATATAGATGGTGACGAGTGTCAGAGTGTCCATCTAGTAATCTATTTATGTTGTCGTCATAGAGTGGATATGTATCCCTGAAAAGTTGTCTGTCTGCTTGATCGTAGTCTTCAGTGGTTGAGTTTATTGCTGTTCCTGTAGGCACGTTTGTTCAGAGCTTGGTTTCATTCTTAATTTTGATTTTATTTCTGACCGGAGGGAACTTTATCAACTACACAAGAAGGACTCTCTCTCCCTCTGTCTGTCTATCTATCTATACTACGACACCTGGTAGAAACAAGCCGCTCTGTCATTAAGTGTTTTGTGGGGCCATGTCGTTTGTTGACGTGTTAAAACACACAGGTGTCTCCCTCCACATCATTCCTGGGGCACCACCATTGACCTTATTCCTGAAACCGTGCCCCCCTGAAGCCGGGTCTACCCTCTCTTGTTGGTCGAAAATGAGTCCATGGAGACCTCTGTGAAAGAGGCGCTAGAGCAGGGGACACATCCGCCATTCCACCACATCTGCTTCCGCGAGATTCTTCTGAAAGAAGGGAAGTGAGCGAAGGCAAAACCGCCTTCAGCACGGCGTCAGGCCACTATGAGTATCTGGTCATGCCATACGATCTGGCCAACGCACCTGAGGTGTTGCAGTTGTTCCTCAACAAGGTGTTCCTGGGATATGCTGGGGAGGTAAGTAGTGGTTTACATCAACGACATCCTGGTCTACTCCCCATCATACCCGGAACACGTGGCCTACGTCCGTGCTGTCCTCCAACGTCTGCTAGACCATCAGCTTTACATCAAAGGAGAGAAGTGCGCCTTCCATCAGTCCATCGTCTCCTTCCTGGGATACTGCATTACTCCGGAGGGTGTCAAGATGGAGTAATTAAAGATGGGGGCGGTGAGGTCATGGCCAGTCCCGAAGACCGCAAAGGAACTGCAGAGCTTCATCGGGTTTGCCAACTTCTACCACCGGCTCATCCAAGGTCTCAGCTCCATCGTCGCGCCACTCACGTTGTTTGCTGAAAGGCCAACCTCAGCGCCTACACTGGCCCCTGAAGGCAGAGAAAGCCTTCCTCGACCTGATGGGCAGGTTCACCACCACCTTTAATGGTCGAGGTGGACGCCTCCGAGGTCGGGTTGGGGGCGGTCCTCTCCCTGCGTCACGGTACACCCACCAGACTCCACCCATGCGCCTACTATTCCAGGAAGCTGACAGAGAGGAACTGCGACGTGGGTGACCACGAACTACTGGCAGTGAAGTTGGCACTGGAAGAGTGGAGACACTGGATTGAGGGTGCCCAGGAGCCGTTCACAGTCTTGACAGACCATCAGAACTTGGAATACGTCAGGGCAGCGCGACGCCTCTACTCCCGCCAGGCCAGATGGACCCTCTTCTTGAGCGCTTCCAGTTCACCCTGACAGACCAGTCTCCACAACCGGTGGGCAGAAACACCCAGAGACACGCCCATACTACCTGCGTCATGCAACGTGGGTCCTGTCTCCTGGGACATTGACGTGGACATCGAGCAAGGAGACGGGAACCAGCACCTGCAGCCTGCCCCCCGGACAAGACTTACATGCCCCGGAGTTGGCGGGCCAGTTGGTGACCTGGGCACACACGACTCCAGCAACCGGACAACCAGGCATCAGCCGGACCCTGGAGGCACTTCGGGGAAGTATTGGTGGCCTGCCATGGGAAGGAGTGTGCGTCACTACATACTGTCCTGCAGAGTGTGCGCACAGTCGAAGGTGCCGTGAACGGCTCCAGTTCCACCCACTGCCAGTACCTCAGCGACCATGGTCTCACATCTCCGTGGACTTTGTAACGGATCTACCGCGGTCGAAGGTCCTCCGGAAGGTAAATGACGTCACTTATAGGTTGCAACTGACACCGCCTTATAATAACATCTTTCCATCTTTCCACCTCTCTCTCCTCAGGTCGGTGGTCCTGGTACGCTGGGGGGATCCGGTCCTCTAGTGGCGCCTCCACCTCTGGTGGAGGTAGGTGGGGGTCTGGCATATAGGGTGGATTCCATCCTGGACTCTTGGCTATGGGGGGGCCGGGTCCAGTACCTGGTGGACTGAGCGGGTTACGGTCCTGAGGAACGCAGCTGGGTCCGGGGGCGAACATCTGCGATCCCTCCCTCACCTTGGTCTACATAGTCTTACACTACTCTCAGTTAGTAACCACAAAATAATCATCATTGTTGGTCTCTGGGACCCTCCTGTAGGGTGACACATGCACCCATGTTGTTTGTTACTCCATTTTCACAGCGGACTAAGTTGTCAGCATGACCAGGTGAAGCTCGGCCCACTTTGGTTGTTTTCATGTCTTTCTCCAGAGGTCCTAGACCACCACCCAATCACCTGGCTTCAGGTCGTGTAAGGGTAATGTCTCTGGAACTGGCAAGGTGGCTTTCATCTGTCTGTGAATCTGAGACAAAGCACAGGACAAGGTTGCACAATACCTGAGCATAGAATCATCACCTTGATCCGTGGAAGGGAGTCTTGGTTCTGGCCCCACCCCTGTGTTTCGGGTGGAGCCAGAATGGGTCCCGCACAATGGGTACCCATTGTCCTACACAATGGGTAGGACTTTCGTCCATGACAGCCCTGTTTCTGCACAACATTCATTACATTAGTTTTTAAGAGTGCCATTCTCCGTTTCTACTGCTCCTCCACTAGCACAGTGTGTTCCTATATCAACACAAAAATACTTTCTCAGCTGTTGAATGTCTGTGTTCACAAAGTGTGAGCCATTGTCACTGCTGGCTTTTCTTGGTATTCCACTTAGCAACAGACTATGAGTTAACTTTTAAAGTGGGGACAATTCAACTTCAACCTCAACCAATAAGTGTTTCTTTACCTCTCTAGGTGTGAGCTCATGGAAGTCCATCATCAGATGCTCAATAGGTCTCTCTGGCTGATGGTGTGCTGCTTGTTGAGTTTTGATCCCCCTGCCAACATTGTTAGTAGCACATATGACACAGGCTTTACAACATTTATGGGAGTAATTTGAGAAACCCTTTGTAAACCGGTGTTTGCTCATCTCACTTACCATTCCTCCCTTTGACACGTGGTCTAACCCATGTGTCAACCTGCCAGAGTGAAGGAACAAACGTTTTGGCAAACGGGTTACACAGCTCTCAGGCTCAGGGGCAGCACACCTCTACAGGGTTTAGTTTTGCAGAGAAGTATGCCACTGAGCGTTGTTTTCCACTATGCCAAAACAACCTTCTCTGCTGCTGTCACAGCTCTCAGACTGTTCTTGTAATAGTACTGATACCAAGTAAGCCCCCCTCTGGTCTACTGTCTGTATAATGGTCTGGTTGGGTCGGGTAGACCCAAGGTGGGTGTTGTCTGAAAGGTACGTTTTAAACAGTTTGGAGTAGCAAAGAATGTATATGATGTCATACACAAAAAGGATACTTGTTTCACAGTTGTTGGTTGAATTGCCTCAATTCGTTTCTGGGTGAAAGTTTTCAGTCAGACAATGCTCTAAGAAAGACACTTCCTGCTCTCTGGTCGGGGCTGTAACAAGCATGTTATTAACATATTGTAAAAGGACACTGCCCTCCATCAGAGTTAAACCATCTAAGTCATCTTGCAAAGCTCTGTTGTAGATGGTTGGTCTTTCAACACAGCCCTGTGTTACACAGTCCAAGTGTACTGTCTCCCATCAAAAGAAACGTTAAACCAATACCTATAGAAAGCATTATTCAGGTCTACCTCAGAAAACCATTTAGCTCTTTGAGGTATTTGGGACAAGACTGTATATGCATTCAGAAACATTTGGTGCACTGTTCACTGCAGTCAGGTCCTGCACAGATCTCCGCTCAGTTGACTGGCCTACTTCTCTAATCTTTTATTTGGGGAATATTAGTGTGTGTACCATACTTCCCTCCCAGGGATTTATCACCCCTGATTCCAGAAGTGTGCCAAACACTGTCTTAATGCCATCCCCTGCTTCCTGTTTCAATGGGTACTGGTGCACCAAGGCATGTAGTCAGACTTTGGAGTAACCATCACATTTTGGGTATTCTTAACAAACCTGACATCATACTTCCCCATAGTCCAGCCAGAGTCCCTCAGGGATCATGGTAAGAACTTGGGCCAGTGTGTCGTCTTATTTTATCATTGACAAATTTCATCCAAATGCTTCGTCACCTGTCAATGTCACCACCCTTTTTAATCTAACAATTGGGTGAGAGCTGCCTAAACCCCTGAATTTGTCCTAATCTGTGGACTGCCTTTCAGAGGTAGCAATTGCTTCACATCTCTTAATCCTAGGGCCCAAATCTCTCCCCTTAGCCAGTGACCCATGTGGACCAGATCCATGTACATCATACAGTTCCCTGAACTCTCTAGCCATGTTGCCTATGTGTGTGCATTACTCCTACGGTTGCAGGGGTGTCTTCTGTAGCAATACCAACGCCCCACACCAGTCTCTGCTCCAGTACAGTGTTTCCAACATTTTCTTTTCCCCCTGCAAATCTCTATTCAAGACCCTCTCTGGTTTCTTACATGCAGGAAGTGTCTCTATGATCTCATAAAGGTCTGGCACGTGGATGACCATGTCAGTCATGTTGTCCACTGAGGTTCACACCAGAGTGGGACTGAACATGAGAGGTTTCTGGTCTTCATCTAGAAAGAGGAGAGACTGGGTGGAGGGTTTGAGGAAGGTAAGTTGGAATTAAAGGAGCAAAAACAGTGGGAGAAAAAAGAAAGAGACAGAGGAAGTAAGATATTTAGGAAGTTGACAGGTAGAACAGTAAAAGAGACGAAAGGTAAAACAATTACCCTAGTACCAGAAAAAGATCCCACATTGTTCAGGTGAGTGAGATCCACCACCGTCTTCAGATGACAGACCAGGAACATGAGTGGCCATAGTGGTCTGGAAGATCATTGTTCTGACAGCAAGATAGTCAAGGACAGAGAGAGAAAGAAACAGGGAAAGAGAGAGACATGTTTAGTGGGAACAATTTAGGCTCTACCGTTCTTGTTGGAACCCAAAAGTAGTTTCTACTGTTCAAAATCAGTGTTATAGTAGATATGGGGTTGCATGCACGGTTAAGAGGTGGAGAGGAAGGAAAGGAAGGAGAAGTCCAAGAATGGACCATTGTTAAGGACCGTTTCAGACAACGGTTATTCATGTTTTTGCAAACTCCAGATTGCCTGCTCCTGATCATAAAAAAAACAATGACATCACATAGACAACCCCCTTACATAACCACATCCTGTCCTTTGTTCCTTGTTTTAATCATAAATTGTGTCAAACTTAAACCATTTGAGTTCCATAATCCAACAAAACTCTAAAGAGACACTCAACAATGTCTACGCTGTTCTTAGGTCAGTGGAAGTGCATATAATACTAATTACAAGTAAATACATTATTGATTACATGTGAAAATATGCTTTCTGTATGTTTAGTTTCACGCATTCCTTGCAACGTCAATAAACCTGTGGACAAGAGGTTGACTGTCTTCAGAGTCTTGATGTTTGGAATACTGTGAAGTTATATACAGGACATATACCGAGGACAATGTTTTTTGTGTGGAAGCATATGGTGACATTCTGCAGTGTCTCTTTAGGTTGAGACGTGTGGATTAAGGTGATGTTTCTCTGGGTACCAGATCATGTGGGGGTGGAAGGTAATGATGAGGTGAAGGGCTTGTTAAACAGGCTTGATTACATACATCTACCTGGGAAGGAATAGATCAGAGCAGAAGTGACAAGGAAGTGGTGAGTGTGGAACCAGAAGAGAAAAGGAAAACATCTGTATAAGAACTAGGGAAAGGTGGAGGCAGAGAGTTCATCAGGGAAAGGTGGAGGCAGAGTGGTCATCAGGGAAAGGTGGGGGAGGGAGGTCATCAGGGAAAGGTGGGGGTAGGGAGGTCATCAGGAAAAGCTGGGGCAGGAAGCTTGTTAGGAAAAGGTGGGGGCAGAGAGGACGTCAGGGAAAGGTGAGGGCAGAAAGGTTGTCAGGAAAAGGTGGGGGCGGAGAGGCCATCTCTGTTGCCATGGTGATGTGTCCAGGATTGTAACGCCCTGAGAGGTGATGGTCCAGTATCATCAGGTTACCACCGCCATGTTCTACTTGGATACAGGAATCAACAGTGAACAACACTGAGTTGTAGTGACCCACTAGATTCATTTTAATCACCAACCTACAGGTGTCAGTGTAGGGAGCAGAGACTGACAGGGAGCTGATTAATTGACTATTTCTCCACATCCAGTGAAGGTTTTGTTCTGCTACCAAAGTCCTGAACAATGACAGGCGTTCCGTTCCCAAACAGTGGATTCTTCTGTACAGGGGTCACAGTCTGAAGCCCAAGCATTACAAGGTATGTTTCTAAACCCTCTAACCAGTCAGTGACCCCGTGGGATTAGAGGCTCACCTGGAAATGTGAAGAAACAAAGGGAGGAGTGACTTCAGACATCCTGGTCATCAATGTTTTGTTAAAGTGAAAACAGTGTCAGCAGATTCTAGTCAGCCATGTTGTTCTTTATCAGATTCCAGTGATGTTAAAAACAAAATAATTGTGTTACATCAGTAAATACTATCAACAATAATTTTACTGTTATCAGACGATAAATCCCCAATGACAATATTAAACAATAGTACAATTCAACATGTAGCCAATTGGAAAAAGTCTGTACTGTATG
Source organism: Novumbra hubbsi (assembly GCA_016801125.1). Taxonomy (NCBI): domain Eukaryota; kingdom Metazoa; phylum Chordata; class Actinopteri; order Esociformes; family Umbridae; genus Novumbra; species Novumbra hubbsi. The sequence goes on along the minus strand of JACXGK010007339.1, from coordinate 7,373 downwards.
TTTAGGGCCACTAGAGGACACTCTAAGTAGAAAATTAAATAGAAGCATGCCAGGTGTTATGGGATAGCCACTATAGGACACCCTAAGTAGAAAAAAAATAGAAGTATGCCAGGTATTATGGGCTAGCTACTAGAGGACACCCTAAGTAGAAAATATAATAGAAGTATGACAGGTGTTATGGGTTAGCCACTTTAGTTTGTGTCCTGAGCTGGGTTTATATTCACCAGGGTAGATAAAGATCAGTTATTATTTCAAGTAATATCTCTTTGTTTAGTTTGTTCAAATGCTCCACCAGGTGGACAGATTGATGTATTCCTCTTACTTTCCTCCACTGAGAAAAAATACACAAAAACACCAAGCCACATGAATAAATATATGAATGGTTCTGATTGTTAAACAACATACATTATGTTAAACATTCCTGATGAATGTAGAAAACTAAAACATGGAATATTAATACATTAGAGCTTAAATTCAAACCAGACTGCATCAGCAATACATCACATTTGTCATGTTATGGTATTTTCCAATTGATTCAGCATTAGCAGCATTAAGGTAGAACCAACAGACTCAGCAAACAGACTGACATTTATTTCAAAAGGTGAATTGGTGAAAATAATCTGAAATCTCTAAAGATTAAATCAGTCCGAAAAATCATATTGTAAATAAAAACATCAGAATAAAACATTAGACATAGGATTGTCAACATGTCCTTCATTTATGAGACCCCGACTACAGTTTATACCTCAGCAGTATCACTACATAGAGACTAAACCCAGGATAGAGGGGAACTATTACTTTATATACAGTGGGGCAAAAAAGTATTTAGTCAGCCACCAATTGTGCAAGTTTTCCCACTGACAAAGATGAGAGAGGCTTGTAATTTTCATCATATGTACATTTCAACTATGACAGACAAAATGACAAAAAGAAAAAATCCAGAAATCACATTGTAGGATTTGTAATGAATTTAATTGCAAATTATGATGGAAAATAAGTATTTGGTCAATAACAAAAGTTTATCTCAATACTTTGTTGTACACCCTTTGTTGGCAATGACAGAGGTCAAACTTTTCTGTAAGTCTTCACAAGGTTGTCACACACTGTTGCTGGTATTTTGGCCCATTCCTCCATGCAGATCTCCTCTAGGGCAGTGATGTTTTGGGGCTGTTGCTGGGCAACACAGACATTCAACTCCCTCCAAAGATTTTCTATGGGGTTGAGATCTGGAGACTGGCTAGGCCTCTCCAGAACCCTGAAATGCTTCTTGCGAAGCCACTCCTTTGTTGCCCGGGTGGTGTGTTTGGGATCATTGTCATGCTGAAGACCCAGCCACGTTTCATCTTCAATGCCCTAGCTGATGGAAGGAGGTTTTCACTCAAAATCTCATGATACATGGCCCCATTCATTCTGTCCTTTACACGGATCAGTCGTCCTGGTCCCTTTGCAGAAAAACAGCCCAAAGGAATGATGTTTCCATCCCCATGCTTCACAGTAGGTATGGTGTTCTTTGGATGCAACTTGGATGCAACATCTTTTTCAGTGGGAGAACTTGCACAATTGGTGGCTGACTAAATACTTTTTTGCCCCACTGTAGGTAAATGTTATGTATTTTGTATTGAAACACTTAAGGAATAAGAACCACAGAAAATGATATATCCTTAAGTCATATTACTGGACACACATGTCTTCATACTGTCTCTGTAACTACTTCCTTATCCAGTCAATCACATGTATGTCAGATCTGTCACATAGTGCCACCTATTGACCTGGAGTAACTTTCAGAAAACAACAGTAAAGTGACCCTCTTAACACTGCAAACATAAAAATAGTCCTAACAGTGTTTCATCTGTTACTATCTGACCATCAACTATAGTTCACACAGTTCAGCAGTGGCATTAAAACCGTAGAGACGGAACCCAGGATAGAGGGGTTGAGTGAATGTGGTCCGGACTCTGTGGAGGAGGGTCATTGTTTCAGAGACGCTGTAGAAGGACAGAGTACCTGACTTGTAATCCAGGTAGACTCCTATTCTGGAGGACAGAGGGTCTGATACTATAGTAACAACATTATTGTGTCTGAAATAATACCTATGACAATCATAATAACGACCATCATAACACTGTAAACTCCAGGACTTGTTATTGGATCCAAATGCATCACCTGTCCTGCTGATGTCTTTATAAGAGATTGATGTACCAACATTCCCTCTCCACTCCACCTCCCAGTAACAGCGTCCAGACAGACCCTCTCTACAAAGTACCATGTAGCTGTTAGTAAATCTGTCTGGATGATCAGGATATGATTGGACTTTGCGTAAAACAGTCACTTTTCTGTTCCCTTCAGACAGAAAGAGTTGTTTATGTACTGTGTTTGGGTCCAGTGTCAGCTGACAGGAATCTGGGAACAGAGTCCAATGATGGAAGTTAGAAACACGAGTTAAGTCAGAGACTGTTTCTATTCTGTCTTTTATTAGAGAAGAGATCAAATCAGACCAGGAGTCAAACAGCTTCACAGTACTTGATAATATCTACTACACCAAATGTATTTATACATGGTTTAGAAATATTCAAGATTGTTTTGTAAATAAAATACTCACATTGTAAAAACTGTTCTCTGGTCTTGGGCTCAGGAGGCAATACAACATCCACTATATTCACTACAGAAATACAGACATATTCACAGAGAGGGAATGTTATGATCACACCATATTAAACATGTGACTAGAAAGGAACATTCAGTAGTGTAAAGCAAGGATCAATATAATAATTCTGTAATTAGAGGATCGCAAAGACAAATCTATGAGAAATGTTATTCAAGGTCCTCAGTTGAGTTTGATGGGTCAAAAGTGAAATATTTTGTTTATATACACACCTGTAGTGGAGATCTTGGTCCATTCTCCTTTAAGGAAGTCTTTTAGTTTCTCTCTCAGATCAGAGACAGTCTTACTCACATCTCCAAAGTACTGAAGAGGACGGACAGTGATGCTGGGTAAGCCTGAAGATACACTTGTACTGGAGAGAGACTGATAACTCTGGGGGGAGACATGAAGATGTAGAGAGAGACATGTGGGAGGAAGGGGGAGAGAGAGGGGAGGAGACAGAGAGACAATATGTATCATTCATTCACCTTATTTACCTTGTGAACACTGAAAATAAATACAGTACCTTGAAAATATAATTAGGTTAAAGCAAGACATGTAGACTAACACAATCAGAACACAGAATTACAGTTTCGTATTAACGTAATGTTCATGTCACTTGTAAGTCAGTTTAGTTACCTGGAGGAAATGGATGTGATCTTCTGTGTGTGAGATCTGCTCCAGCTCAGTGTTTCTCCTCCTCAGCTCAGTTATCTCCTTACTCAGTTTTTCCAGGAGTCCTTCAGCTTGAGTCACTTGAGTCTTCTCTTGGGCTCTGATCAACTCCTTCACCCCAGAGCATCTTCTCTCTATGGAGTGGATCAGCTCAGTAAAGATCTTCTCACAGTCTTCCACTGCTGTCTGTGCAGAGATCTGAGAGAGACAGAGAGATAAGACACCTGATAAATATCTACACATATGCAACTAAAGCTTCATCCACAATATCATACCATGACAGGGCATTTTAAAATGTTCTATTACATATTAACCAGGAACAATCCCAATAGGTTCTAACAGCATCAGTCCATCAATTCACCAAGACACTTCTATGGAATAGTGTTCTGTCCTCGTTATAATGTGTGGGATATAATTTGACAGACATCTAAACTCCTCACACAAACAAGCAAACAGAAACGTTTTCCTACAACATCATAGTTGTATTGAAAATAGGAAGAGTGAAACAAATTGCATTGTACAGAGTATTTTACTAAGACACAAGAAGAGCTCTGTTTTTGGCAAGATTAATTGTTTTGCGCATGTAATCATGACAAACTGTTCTAAAACTGCCGAAAGAAGTTTAACAACATATGGACAACTTTACGTTTACATATGTTGTTAAACTGCCGAAAGAAGTTTAACATGTGTTTAGCATGGCAATATTTTTGTAACCAAGGCGCAGGAGGTAAATCAGTAAGTCAAATTTATTCGAACTGGTGAGCATCAAAAAATTAAATAAGCCTATACGGCTATGGAGCGCCACTGCTCCTAATAACATGTAACATGTAACAATCACGGACACAGAGACTAGACACACAAGGGCTTATATACGGTGTTAACAGGAGGCACCTGTTAGGAATCAGGGAGGGATGCGTTCACAGGACATGGGGGAAACAGGACAAAACACACACGATGGCGACGAGAAGGCCGGCGACGTCGAACGCCGGATCGCCACGCGATCAGAGGAGGGCTCGTCCTGGGACGGCAACGTGACAGTACCCCCCCCCAGGCCGCGCGAGGCCGCCGGCCCCGGGGACGACCCGGAGGACGCGGAGCGGGACGGTCCGGACGGCGCCGATGGAAATCCCGCACGAGAGAAGGGTCCAGGACGTCCGCCCGGGGCACCCAGCTCCGCTCCTCCGGACCGTAGCCCTCCCACTCCACGAGATACTGAAGACCCTCCCTCCGACGCCGCGAATCCAGAAGAGACCGGACCGCAAACGAAGGGGCCCCGTCGACGTCCAAGGGAGGAGGGGGAGTCCCCCGCACAGCATGCTCCTGGAGGGGACCAGTCACCATCGGCCTGAGGAGAGACACATGAAATGTCGGATTGATGCGATACGAAGCAGGTAAAAGCAATCTATACGAGACCTCATGGACTCTCCTCAGGACTTTAAACGGCCCCACAAACCACGGGCTCAGCTTCCGGCAGGGCAACCGGAGCGGCAGGCTCCGCGTGGACAACCAGACGCGGTCACCCGGTTCGTATTCGGGGGCGGGGTGCACGTGGGTGCACTTGGGCCGAACGCCAGACGGAGGCCGCCCTCCGTAACCACTCGTCCACCGCGGGCACCTCCGAAGCCTCCGCGTGCCACGGGCCCATAGACGGCTGGTACCCCAGCACGCACTGAAACAGCGTGAGCAGGGTGGAGGCGCTCCGGAGGGAGTTCTGGGCGTATTTGGCCCACGGCAGGAAGTCGGCCCACCGCGCTGGTTGCTCCATGCAATACGCGCGCAAGAACCTGCCAACCTCCTGGTTAACCCTCTCAACCTGGCCGTTGGATTCAGGATGGACCCGGAGGTCAGGCTGACCGCGACCCCCAACATCCCCATAAACGCCTTCCAAACCCTGGAAGTAAACTGGGGGCCTCGGTCAGACACTATATCCTCCGGGACTCCATAGTGCCGGAAGACGTGAGGGGCATCCGCGGTCTGCAGGGCCGTCGGGATACCGGGCAAGAGGAGCAAGCGGCAGGCCTTCGAAAACCTATCCACAACGACCAGGATGGTGGTGAAACCCTGTGAAGGCGGTAAATCAGTCAGAAAATCAACACATAGATGTGACCATGGACGCCGTGGAATAGGCAATGGAAGTAGTTTACCTGAGGGTAAGTGCCTGGGTGTCTTACTCTGGGCACAGACCGAACAAGAGGAGACGTAAATCCGGACGTCACGGGCCAGAGTAGGCCACCAGTATTTGTCCTTCACTGCCGCTATGGTCCTGCCCACGCCAGGATGACCAGAGGAGGGTGACGTGTGGGCCCAAAACAGGAGCCTGTCCCTCACCTCCTCAGGCACGTACGCTCGACCCTCCGGACATTGAGGTGGGGAAGGCTCCGCCCGCAACGCTCTGCGTATCTCCGTGTCGACCTCCCATTCCACCGGAGCCATGATGTGGGACCCCGGGAGAATGGGGGAGGTATCCAAGGGCCTCTCCTCTGTGTCATGCAGGCGGGACAGGGCATCTGCCTTAATGTTTTTAGACCCTGGAATATAGGACAATGTAAAGTCAAATCTGGTTAAAAGGAGGGCCCATCTGGCTTGACGGGAGTTAAGTCTCCTCGCCGAGCGGATGTACTCCAGGTTCCTGTGGTCGGTCAGAACGAGAAAGGGGTGTTTGGCCCCCTCGAGCCAGTGCCTCCAGGCTGACAGGGCAGTGACCACGGCGAGCAGCTCACGATTCCCCACATCGTAGTTCTGCTCCGCCGGGCTGAGCTTCCGTGAAAGGAAGGCACAGGGGCGGAGCTTCGGTGGAACCCCCGAGCGCTGCGAGAGCACAGCTCCCACACCAACCTCGGACGCGTCCACCTCCACGATGAACGGTAGTTCTGCGTCAGGGTGCGCCAGAAACGGGGCAGAGGAAAACAGGGCCTTCAGGGAGGTGAAAGCCCGGCCCGCCTCGGCTGACCATCGCAACCGGCTGGGCGCCCCCTTTAACAGTGAGGTAATCGGGGCTGCCACTTTGCCAAAACCCCGGATAAACCTGCGATAGTAGTTAGCAAACCCTAAAAACCTTTGAACCGCCTTAACGGTGGTCGGTGTAGGCCAATCACGCACGGCCTCGGCGCGTGCGTCCTCCATCTCCACCCCCCGAGAGGTAATACGATAACCTAAGAAAGAGTTGGAAGACTGGAAGAACGAACATTTCGTGCTCAGTCAAACGCTGCTCCAGCGGATCAGGCGAGGCACTTCCTGCTTGGTCCATCTTGTTGGTCCGTGATTCTGTAACGTGGTAATGCACAACCAGAACGCAGGTCTATCGCGCAATCCCCAGACCGGTGGGGAGGTAATTTACTGGCCTGCGTTTTACAAAAAACGCGTGCAAGGTCTCGAAATTCGGGAGGAATGCGCACAGTGGAAGCAGTGGACGGACTTTCCATAGTTGTACTGCAAATAGACTTCCCAAGACACTTACCCTGACACCCCACAGACCATCCCGTGAGAACCCTCCGAGACCATGAGAATGAAGGATCATGCAGTGCTAAACAGGGAAGACCTAAGATGATGGGGAAAGTTGGAGCGGATATGACATACAACGTAATATCTTCCGTATGATGGCCGCACTGCATGCGTAATGGAGGAGTCGACTGAGTCACTGCTCCCATGCCTAAAGGCCTTTGGTCTATGGAGCGGATAGGGATGGGAGGAGTGACAGATCGCAGTGGTAAGTGTAACCGTTTGGCTAATTCGGAATCTATGTAATTTCCCGGTGCCCCGGTCAGGGTGTGGCGATGAACTTGAACAAAGGCGCAGGAGGTAAATCAGTAAGTCGAATTTATTCGAACTGGTGAGCATCAAAAAATGAAATATGGCTATATGGCTATGGAGCGCCACTGCTCCTAATAACACGTAACATGTAACAATCACGGACACAGAGACTAGACACACAAGGGCTTATATACGGTGTTAACAGGAGGCACCTGTTAGGAATCAGGGAGGGATGCGTTCACAGGACATGGGGGAAACAGGACAAAACACACACGATGGCGACTAGAAGGCCGGCGACGTCGAACGC
>JACXGK010007338.1:9031-25705 GCA_016801125.1 Novumbra hubbsi | reverse complement strand
CGTGCCTGTGCCGGGTCTGTGTCCGGGTCTAGAGCTGCGTGCCTGTGCCGGGTCTGTGTCCGGGTCTAGAGCTGCGTGCCTGTGCCGGGTCTGTGTTCGTGTCTAGCGCTGCGTGCCTGTGCCGGGTCTGTGTCGGGGTCTAGCGCTGCGTGCCTGTGCCGGGTCTGTGTTCGTGTCTAGCGCTGCGTGCCTGTGCCGGGTCTGTGTTGGGGTCTAGCGCTGCGTGCCTGTGCCGGGTCTGTGTTCGTGTCTTGGTCATTTCATAAATGTTCAGCCGCCCCCACCCCCACTTCCGAGCCTCATCCATTATCATTTTCAGGGAGTGAGAGGGACCTCGCTGTTAAAAGTCAATACGGCCACGGGAGCGTTTGAACTGGGGGTGACGAGGGAGGCCGGCGGGGGAGTTCAATTTCCCTCCCGCCCCTGTTCTGCCTTAAACAAATGTCTCTATTACCAGCCAGTCCTCCACACCGGCCTGGTCATTTATACCCATTAAACCTGCGTCTTATCGCCCATAAGACCGTCTCACATCTCACCGTCCGCCGATTGTCCGTAATCAGCCATTTAAAACGTCGGCGGAACATTTCCTTTGCGTCTTGCTCCGGTCTGACGGACAGGCGCGAGAGGGAGGGGAGAAGGAATAGAGAATGATGAATAGGCTAAGCTGAGTGGCTGACTAATAGAGATCTGTCTTAATCAGAAGTGATTTGTCAGAACAGGAGCTCTGCGAGGTCAGGGCGCTGGCGATGAATAAAACACGGCCCGGCGGAGTGAAGAAAGGCCCCGGAAATACTCCCCGACAGACTCCCCCCCCCCCCCCCCCCCCCCCCCCCCCCCCCCCCCCCCCCCCCCCCCCCCCCCCCCCCCCCCCCCCCCCCCCCCCCCCCCCCCCCACCGCCGTGCCGCCAAAGGCCCCCCGGCGGGCCCAGCCGATGCACCGCCGTCTGGGCCTACACCCCAATCCGCTCGCCTCTCTCCGGACCCTGGAAGAACGGTGAAGCCCCTCACGTGGACAGGTCAACACTCCTCAGCGGCTGTGGTCTGAGTGCGCGGCAACGGTCAAGCCGGAGACGCCGTTTGGCCAGACGCTCCTCCGCCGGTCCGTGATGACCTCACTCGTTCCGGTGCCGTGTATCCCCCCCCGGTTTTGTTAGTTGTCGTAACACTGTAGCCTCGCTAGATGTCACGTGAACCCCCCCCGCCGGTGACCCCGGTGCACACACGGCCTGTGGGCTCGGCGTTTCAAACAGAACTCTGTGTGTGCAACTTCTGTGAGAGTGTAGAGGAAAGGGACCAGAGAGTGTACAAAGAAGGATAACTTTGTTCCCCCGGGGATTCTACCCAAGGAGTTTAGCAAAAGAAGCAGACTTTCACTGAGTGTGTGTGTGTGTGTGTGTGTGTGTGAGCGTCGACCTCCCCTCTCCACTCCCTTGGGTGGTTTTCAGTCATTTGTCTGTGTGGTGTGGATGGTGTCTGGATAGAAGTGTGTGAGGTAACCTTCAAAAAGTGGTTTCAACCAGCTAAGGAAACAGAGCTGAGCTGATCCCGGGGTGTTAGCGCCTGGGGTCAGGGCTTGTACCCTTTCAGCTTAGAGGTAGGAGTGTGGGAGGAGAGCAGAGCAAAGAGGGGAAGAAAAAGGGTCCCTGGACCTCTCACAGTGGAACTGCTCTTAGACGGCTCCTGTAAAATTTATGATGTCCAATTATATTTACCTGTGGTGGAACAGTGGCTGTGGTGGGGTTGTCTTGGGACGGACCGTAAACTTCTAACCTCAGGGTAATTCCCTCTATTGGGCTACCTTGGGCTTCAGTTATCCAGACTGGCCTACAGTGGCCTTTCTATATCTCACTGATCCATAGATGTGAGAAGTGAACAGTCGTGTGAGGATATGGTGAGACCCAGTGTCTCACCCAGTCGCCACCAACACGAGGCCATCGATGGAAGGGTTTGGATACGGTCCCATTAAATCTAATAAGTGTCTGATTGCGTTAGGCTCAGTCAAGAACCCAAAGGGTTTGATCCTGTAAGTCTATTTCTACCCCCTCTAAAGATCTCCTCTGTTCTTCTTCTGTGGAGAATATGAGTTAATGTATATATACATTCCTCTTCTCCGTCTGTGATTTGATTAGAATGTAATACGCTTGTTAAATGGACCTTTGGGGATGTGGATCTTTAGCTAGGGAGTCTAAGCAAGGCCGCAACGCCTCGGCCATTTAAATTGTTAATAGCCGCTTAAACGGGAGCGGCTATATGCAAGTCAGCAGATAATATTTTTTCCCCTACCATTCCCGTAGGCAAACCTAGGATTATTTGAGGGGCGCATTGCGCATAGATTAAGATTATTGTGTTTGTTCTGTTAAATCTCTCAAATTCCATCTCTATTTTACAATTCTCCCTCTTACAGTGATTGAGGCATTTATACCTTTCTGTGCTTGCTGTGTGACGGTGGCTTATGTGCAGAAACCTAGATGTGAATCAGTGTTTATTTTGCTACGTCATGATCTGGGGTTTAGCAAACTTTAACGGTACATACTTGTCTGCTTATGTAATACAGAAGTTTCAATGGGAGCTTCTATTAGTGATGATTTGTATCGTCAGACATACTGTAGCACTGAGCTGTATATGTGTAGTGTATTTGTTTAGTGATACAATCTGCATTTGGGGGGATTTTTCTTTTCTTCTTGTTTACAGAGAGCAACGCCATTAGAGAAAGCGACTGTTACTAGAAAAAAACATCTTTCATCCTCCTCCACTGTAGACTTGTTGGTTTTTTTCGAAAGCCCAAGTCAACATTTAGTCCGTACGCCTCTCACGGAGAACTCCCCTTTCCAAGGAGCAGACTTGGCAACACCTCTGCGCTCTGAAAGTGAACATGGTCAGTGAATGGATGCCTGCATTCGGATGTAGTATGCACACCGTTAACAGAGATATGCATTTGTGGTCCCACGGGCGGCGACGATGTGTTTATCGTTGGGTTTGTAGACCTGGCCTTGACTGCTGAAATCCCATTCTGTAATGTGTTTCACCGTCCGTTGTCTCCAGGGACTCCGAATCAAACCGCCCTGGACTTTGCAGCGAGCCAACACAGCACAGACATTCATCCACAAACTTCTAATTCAGGGGAGAGGCTGTATCCACTGTTGTCAATTCGGTGGTTATTCAACTTACCCAGTTGAAGTGGTCTGTGAAGGATTGGAGGCTTTATTAGTGGTCACATAAATTGTCATGGCGCTCTGTCAAGCGCTCGGCAACGGCTGTGATACTAACCTAGCCTGGCGATGTGGCTAGCTAGCGAGCTGTCCGGAGCTTGTGTTTGGCCCGTGCTTCTCAAGACGAGCACACCGCTTATCCCAGTGGCTCTGTCAGTATAATGGCGGGGCACCTGATTCCATAAGGCCCATTCTTAGACAGAAAATGACTTTCCGACTTGGGTTTTCCATCCCCCCTGTTGTATATGTCAGCCCATTTTAGTACACGTTTAATCCGTTCTGTTGTCTGTCTCTCCACATATTACGTGCCTAAGTGACATAATAAAAGTTAAAACATATAAGAAAACATTTTGGGTTCACCATCTTGTTCAAATACTGTAAGAATCTTTGTCCAACACCTGGCAATCTAATTGAGGAATTGTAGGTTCTTGATTAGGCTTAAATGTTTACTGGAATCATCAGGACATTTTTTTCTGCTTTAATGTTTCGGTAAATGTCATTGACTTACAATATTCCGAGGGGAGGTCATGTACACAAGCAAGGACTTATTGGTAACTGATCTCGATCCAGAACAGTGTCTTTACAACAGGAAGTCATTGGGTTCTATTCTTCTGCAAAGGTCTCATCCATCTTCTCAGTCGGAGTGTGTCCTTCACTAAACCAAAGACAGTGCGACTTCGCTTGTGTAGTACTTGTTACCTTCATTTGTTTTAAGCCTCGCCCTGGACAGAGACAGATCGAGATGCTTAGTTGTCTTTACAGAAGATTCCCTACGGCGCCCCTGTTCCCGTTCCTCCGTCGTTCCTCTGGATGGTTCCGGGGGGAGGGGCATTTGTTGTTATGGTTATTAATAGCTACATTCAGCCTTTTAATCTGCCCTATTTGTCACATGTGACTGTCTGACTGCACTGTTTAATCTGTGTATCCTTCAATCTGTCTGCTCCCTGATTAGAAATTAATGAAGGTAGAACGAGACACATTGTGTGCCCATTGTGGAGAACGAGAAAGAGTGGAAAGGGAGCAGAAGCGTCACTCATGGAACAAGCACCCCCCCTCACCCCCCCGCTCTCTCCTTCCCCTCTTGTTTAACTGCCAGATGTAGCCCACTTCTCCGGCGTTCCCCCAAACAGGCAGCGCAGCACGCGGGCTCTTTGGAGTGCCGCACCTGTATAGTGTAATCTAGTCAGGAGTGCGTTGTTTACGCCGGATTGTTCCGTGAGTTTGAAAGCATGTCTTTGATCCGCGCAAATATTCCTAACTTGTCTTTTTTGTGTGTCCCCCCCCCCCTCTCTCCCCGGTTTAACTCTAATGTAGTGTCTCTGCAGTTGGCGGCTGCCGTTGGATGGTTTTGTTTGTGGGGGGGGGGGCTTTGTTTGTTGGGTCTGTTGTTATTTATTTTTTCCCTCTGTGCCTAACCCAAGGGACTGGGAAATGACAGTGACCAGTGACAAGCTTGTCAGATGCCTTGTTCCCCGTGTTTTATACGTGTGAGTTAATGTGTTTACATCCGCGACAGACGGGCATTTAAAAGTGAGTGTTTTTAATGAGTATTGCGTCTGCCGATTGGTCCCGAGTAGCAGGAAGTAGAGTGCCGATTGGTCCCGAGTAGCAGGAAGTAGAGTGCCGTCTGGGATGTTATTGTTAACGCCGGAATGAAAGTGAAATAGGAGCCGGTGAGAATTGGTGAGGCCTTGGACGTCTATTCACCCAAACACATCCTCGATCGGTGCTTCACCAAAGACCATTCATCAGTTAAAGATTCAATTGAGTCATCATTAACGTAGTTCACATCAACACCTTCACCTCGCTTTAAAACCTCTGTACTTCACCCTTTGCAAGTGTTGAAACAACCACGGTTCTTTTGTATTCATACACATTCATTTTTCAGTGAATGTGAATTTAAATGGGGATTCATTTCTGGTCGAGGTGAAGTTGATAGTTCAGTCTGCAGCTTAGTTGATCCGTTCTTACTTTAGCTCAACCAGGTCAGACGTGGGTTTGGCCCAATCTTCTCTAATGTAGCCAGGTTAATAGTTGACCTGAACTCTGTGGTGCTGGGCTGAAGAAGGCCAACCAGGCTCTGCTTTTCTTTTGCTCAAGCCGCTGTTCAACAGTTTAGTGTCTGCCTAGTGTTTGGTAGCTCCCAGAAGGAGACCAGCCTTAGGGCAGCATAGCTAACTATTTTCTGGCTAATGAATACTAATACACACTCTCACACACACACAAACACACACATACACACGCACACTTCCGTGTCTATGCTGCATAGGTGTGGACCAGGCTGTTTGGCTTCAGCAGTGGACTCAAGTCAGGCTCAGGGCTTAGTGCTGTCAGCTCCTTAAGTAAGGCACTTAGCTTGAACTTCTGTCAGTGAATGTTCAGTTAAGAGTCCAAGTGAAGATCGGTGCCTCCCAAGCGTGGCTTGCTACAGGATGCTAACCCATCCTGTTTCCGCACTCTTGTCTTTTAGAACAAGTGGGCCAAGAGATTCTGGCTAACCTACACACTGACCGCGAGAAGATCCAGAGATCTAGAGATCGGGTGAGTACACACACACACACAGCACATGGCCAACTTCCCACAGGCATTCAAAAGAATACACACAAATATACAGACAGACAATCCCAGAGAGACAGGTGGTCAGACTGTTTCAGAGAGACAGGTGGACAGACTGTTTCAGAGAGACAGGTGGACGGACAGTCCCAGAGAGACAGGTGGACGGACAGTCCCAGAGAGACAGGTGGACGGACAGTCCCTGAGAGACAGGTGGACGGATAGTCCCAGAGAGACAGTTGGACGGACAGTCCCAGAGAGACGGGTGGACGGACAGTCCCAGAGAGACAGTTGGACGGACAGTCCCAGAGAGACGGGTGGACGGACCGTCCCAGACAGACGGGTGGACGGACAGTCCCACAGAGACGGGTGGACGGACCGTCCCAGAGAGACAGTCCCAGAGAGACGGGTGGACGGACCGTCCCAGAGAGACAGGTGGACAGACAGTTTCAGAGAGACAGGTGGACTGACAGTTTCAGAGAGACAGGTGGACGGACAGTTTCAGAGAGACGGGTGATCGGACAGTCCCAGAGAGACAGTCCCAGAGAGACGGGTGGACGGACAGTCCCAGAGAGACAGACACACACTCCCAGACATGCCAACAGACAGGCCCAGACAGGTGGACAGGCACTCTCAGACAGACAGTCCCTGGCAGGCAGACAGGTAGAGCTCTGGGAGCCCCAGCACGGTGAGGGGCCTGCTTTGACGGCCGCTCCGCGGAGAATGCTTAAAGATCACAACACGGCAGTGGGCAGGCGATTTCAAAGGAAATCAAACATCCCCTTTCAGAAGGTCTGCCTGCCGTCTAAGGAGAATAGTCCCTCTCTTTTTCTTCCTCTCCCTCCCTCCTCCTCTTCTTGGCTCTTCTTTCCCATGAGCTCTCACATGCTCCCCCTTCCTTTAAAGACAGAACGAGGGATGGGAAGTCTGGGAAAGAGTAGAAAAACGCCATGTGAAGGCAGGATGGAAGGGTCGTAAGGGTCTTCATTGCATGAAAAAGACAAAGGGTTGAGGAGTTAGTTTTACAGTACTGAGACATGCTCCTGACTTCACAGGCACGAGTACACACCTTAGAAGATAAATGTGCACACTTACACACAGACATTCTCAGCAGGAGGCATTGCTTTCCCCTTACAATCAAAGCAGGTGTAAAATATGTAATGTTTTGGTTGCGTAAGTGGAGGTCGACGGCAGACGCATGAACTGGAGGCAAAAGCTGCATGTCCTTTTTGAACTTCACTCACTGTCACCTATCCTCATCCATCTCCGGCTATATCTCATGAACGGGCCCATCCTATGGCTGAAAGGAAGCGTTTCAGATAGATCCACAGAGAGAGTGTCGTTTTTTAGGGCGAAAGTGGGCAGTCTTTGTGGAGCGATCCATCCGTGGGGTTTCAGAATAAACATCAGACGTCTGTGGGGTTAGGGCCCGCAGACAAAACCGCCCAGTACCACATTTGACCCTGAGGCCCGCGAAAGCAAGTTCCTCAACACAGTCTGCCAGAACATCCCGCTCACGGAGAAAGGGGAAGAGAGAATTAGGGAGTTTTAGCGAGAGGGGTAACGTCTTACCCCAATGAGTGACAAAAAAGGAGAGCTTCAGAAACTGTTCTGAAACGCATTGAACAGACTTCACAGCAGAGGCTTTTCTCCATGCCACTTTTCTTTAAGGACCAGCCACAATCATGTTTTGCAGGTAGATCCAGCTGTGCCATTACAGGAAACACTTTGAAAACACAGTGCTAGAAAGCTTATCAATGCCCCAGGGACATTCCTGGTCATTTGGGGTCCGCTTTGAGTCTTGCAAGGCGGCAATGGTTCAAGATTCTGGGATCTATTTAGGTTACGATGAGGTTGGTATAACGCGTGTCCTTTCTCTTGCTCTTCTCCAGCTGAGAGAGACTGACGCCAACCTGGGCAAGAGCTCCCGCATCCTGACGGGCATGCTGAGAAGGTAAGCCAGGTAGGACCACGATTCTACCACCTCCCTCTGTGTACGTTCACACCCGAGGGCCCGTGTGGTCCACCCCATTCACGCACGCCGCCACAGTCGTTGTCCCGACAGGCCGGACCTCGGCTAACAAGCACGCGGAGTGGTGCCGATGCTAGCTTTGAAAACCTGTACCGGGAAGTGATCCCCGTGGAAAAACAGTCCCAACAGATCGCACGTTTTAGTTTGGCCGGGGTGATAAACTGGCGGGAATTGTGCTCTTTTGCGAAATGTGTTGTTGCTCAAGAGCCGGCGCGTTAATGTCAATTGCCTGTGCGTGTTTGGTTTCGTTTACATGTGTCTTACCCCATAATGCGAAGGCCCCATATGTTGTGTGTAATCTGGATACTACCACTGTCACTGTTTCGGCTGTTCCGGCGTTTTTCACTAACACACTTACCACATCCACTCTTTTTAATTTATATCTCTCTCTCCTACCTATATATCTCTCGTATTTTACATTTACATTTTAGTCATCTTCTTCAGAGCGACTAAGTCCAAACGCTGGCGTCTCGGTTCAGGGATAGACAGTTACCGCTGCCACATTGTCCTTCCCCAGAAGGAACCCAGGGCCCACTGCACCAGTGTATGTCGATGGGTCTGAGGACTTCATCCTGGTACCTAACCACAGCCAGGGTTCCGTTGGCTAGCATGTGGACGTCTTTGCGGCCATATCTCTCCTAGCTCACTCACCCTCTCGCTTTCTCTGTCTTTCTTCCACACTTCTACTCGTATATCTTCCCTCAAAAGCACAACAACACTCCTCTTGCGCTCTCTCTCTTTCTTTCCCACACACACACGCACACACACGCACGCACGCACTTTCACATGCACACACACACACACACACACACACGTGCACACACACGGTTAATGTCTTGTCACATCTCCGTTTTCTAAAGTGCCCCTGAACCATGACGCCGTGGTTTGTGCCTTTCCTCTTGTTATTGCCCAGTGTAGTTTTTGATTAAGAGTAATATGTAAATGACACCAGCAAAATGTAAAATCCCAGGTCCAGGAAGGAAGTGCCAATTGAAATGGATGCTTCAGTGGCCGTAGACAATCAGGGGCCGGCAGTCGTCGGAGGCGTGGCAGGCTCTGGCAGAAGCCGCGGCAGGGCTGGGACGCCGACTGTAACCAATATTTCTGCATATGTCTCCATTTTGTCAAGTCTGATTAGAGGGGGCCTGGGCTCGCCTGGTGTCACCCAGAGCTGTCCAGAAATCATTCATCATCCAGGCGCCCCGCCGCCGCAGATCCCCCCCGCCCGCCCCCGTCCCTCACCTGCCGCTCATCCTCCCCCGGTCGCCTTCGCCCCCGCCGCTAAAGTAAATAACACGCACTTATTTCAATATTATCATATTCATGTTAAAGTTCAGCTGTCACCTAATGGGAAGACTTAATCAGACGTAGCATTTAGGAGTGGGTAGCGCCTGCCTAGCGTGGCTCGGGCCCCCGCTCCGGCTCCTCTGGTCCCCCCCGACTCAAATCAGGATTTATGAGGGTCCTTCTAAAGCGGGGCGGCCCCCACTCTTCCTGACTGCTGCCTTGCTTTCTGCTTCACGGGGCTTCGCGTTATTCTTTTTACAAATACCAAGCATATTTTGACTCCTCTTTTCTTTAGCGTTTAAATAAAAAAGAAATTGTCGGCTTGTACGGTTTCGTGGAAATGTTTTATCTCTTCAAGTAATTCCTACCGTGGGTAGAGCGAGTGGCCATCTGATGTGCCGAGGCGGTAGTTTGGATATTTCAGACCCTCTTTGGGAATTTCCCCGTTTGTTTCATTACTTGCTCACTTACTGTGGTTTTCACACATTTGATTTAAGGTTGTCTATTTATTAGTCGTGGAAACTGAAATATTTTCGGGGGGAGGGGGGTCGGGTTTGCAGATTTTATTTCATATGTGTTTTAGGTTGGCCAGTTGTTTGTGTGTGTAAAGATGTATAGTTCAATGAAGCCAGTAGGTGAACCTCTGTGATCAGGAATAGATGCTATTCACACATTTGCTTCTGGTATTTGTTTGCTCCACTTTTCCCCTTGTCATTACTCTTCGGCGATAGACCATAGATTGACAATGTGCTGCTTTAAATGCGACAAAAAAGGTGTACTGTTGTTCTTTCAAATTCTGAAAGTGATTGGATATAATTAAATAAAATGTGAATAAAAAAAAAAGAGAGAGAATTGCTCAGAGATGTAATAAGATCTGATCATGTAGGACTTTAGATGAGTCGGGTCCCTTTACCTCTCCTGTTTCTCTTGGTTGATCCTGAGAAGAGAGAATCCTCTGTACGCTGGATATCACTCCAGCTGAGCATCAATTACACACTCATTAGTAGAGCTCTGCTTTGGTTCAAGGCAGCTAATTAACTGAGGAAGAAACACCACTTCCCTGAAATACTCTCAGATAAACACGTCTTAGATAGTTGTTGGTTTAGTGACAATAATTCAAATAAGATTTATTTAACTATTTAATTTAAAGTTAATGATACTAATTGGTTGAAATGAAGCCCTGCTTTCTAAAGAATTGTCCCCAGCATTGGAGTTGAATAAAACCTGTCCTGTCCTCCACTATAGTACATGCCCTGTCATGTCTTAGCCTCTCAATTACGTAGCCTGGTGTCTGCTGGTGAAGGGTTTCTTCCACTGCACACCATTTAATTATTCATCCAATCATCTGAAGTCCTGAGGGTTTTAATTATATTGTCATGGTCATTGGGATCTCATTAACAGTTAATGCTAACGCCGGTTAAAGCAAATCATAATATTATAAAAAATGTAATAATATCAATGACACTCATCAGGAGTGAAGCGCTATGAAATTGATAATGCACGTTTAGAACATTGTCCTTCGTTAATGGCCGCATTGTTTGTCTTTACAATGACGAGCTGAGGGGAGACGCTGTTGTTGTTTAACCGGCCACTTCATCAGGTACACCTGCTGGTTAACGCAAATGGCCAAACGCCAAATCGTGTGGCTGCAACTCGGCATACACTGCTCTAAAAAATGAAGGGAACACTGAAATCACACATCAGGTCTTGATGAATGAAACAAATTAAAGATCAAAATCTTTACTGGACATTGTGTAATTCGTTGAGAACAAAATGGTGTAACAGCGGTCAATGGGTTAAAACTCACACCAAAAGTCTGAGTGAACAATTGACTCGGTAGTGTATATGGCCCCCACGTGCCTGTATGCACTCCTGACAAATCTGGGCATGCTCCTGATGAGACGGACTTGGTGTTCTGAGGGATCTCTTCCCAGACCTGGATCAGGGCATCAGTGAGCTCCTGGACAGTCTGTTGCTCTACTTAGCGGTGTGTGATTGTTGGTGTCAGAAGTACTAGTTCCTGCATCTCAGAAACCGCAGAACCCCTGATAATTAAGCGCACTACAGTCACAAAAGTTTCCAGAGAATGATGTTATACACAATTTCATCCAGTAAGCGGCAGTTATGTGGAAGTGAGTTCAGTGAAGAATGGGATGACTTTTTTAAGATGACAGAAAGGCCACAAATACAAAAAGAAAACTCTGGTGTGCTGAAGAGCATCACTGAACGCACAAAGTCTCGAACCTTGAAGCGGTTTTAGGCAAAAGGAGTCCTAACCAATACTGGATAGCGGCCGTGGGTGTATAGTATTGAAATATAAAATGAACAACATGGGATGCCATTCAATATTTTTCAACTCACTATAAAGGCCCTCAAGGGGGATGCACCTACATAACCAAACGTCCTTAGAAGGGTTCCCAATGACTCCTCACAACCACCAGTTGGCTCATTCCAGCCACAGGCGGTCACGTCCAGCACCCCAAAGCACACCGAGATGAGCCAGAACATTGAGATGCAGCTTGGTTACCGATGACCTCCGGGTTCTGGAGGGTCCTGGGTAGGTGGAGGTGCATCGAGAGGGGGGAGGGAAGGGGGGCGTGAAGGGCATCGGGTGGTGGGGGTGGGGGTTGGCGGAGGGAGGGAGGGGGTCGGTCGTCTCATCGTTGGCGGCTGATCCCACATGCAGGTGGTCGAGTCAGTCGCCAGGCAGATCAAAAGTCAAACCCCTGGGTGGACCTCCCTTTGAAATAGGAATGGGGCCCAGATATCAGACGGAAAACATAAGCAAGCCCCGGCCGCATAAGGTCTCCATATTCATGGCGGCACGGAGGCTGGCAGCGGCGGCAGTCTTCCGGGGGGAGGGCTCTGGTCGCTCTGGACACTGATTAAGAGATCGGCCCTTGGCCTGGTGCTACGACGCTACGCCCCGCATGCTAACTCCCTTCAGACACCGAGGACGCGTAGGCAGCCAGTAGCGTGCATGTGCCACGCTCTCCAGACGCTTCACCGGGCCGCTCCGTCCTGGCGGATCACGTTGCCGGCAGTGTTCCGTTTGCCCGGATGTTGTGCCGCATGTCTTGTAGTGTTAGCGCCCCTCAGCCTAGGTTCACCAGCTGGAGCCCCGGCCAATACGTAGAAAAGGTACGGTAGAGCTGGGGACGCCTGTCGTGGTTGGTACGTGGGACCTGGCCACGCATCCTGTGTGCTTCAACCACGCGTGGCAAGGTTTTAGAGAATGAAGAGGAGAATGAAGAGGAGGAGGAAGAAAGGAGTGCGTCTGTGCTCCTTTTGCGTGTTTTGCTCGTCCCATTAAAGTGACATTCGCAAACAATGTCAGGAGGGAAGGAGATCAAAGACTGACGCCCCAGAAAAGCGCCGGCAGAAGGGGGGCTCTGATGTCCTGAAGATCTCCAGATTTAGACCCGTTCCTCCAGTGTTGGCTGAGTTTCCCTCTCCCAGTGCTGGAATATTAACTATGCGATATGTAGGTCATATAATGAATGGAGTTCAGCTCCACCAGTGGGCTGTGGCGGAGTGCAGATGGGAGAGTCTTGGGGGACCTCTTGAAGCCTTGTTGTGAAGTCGAACAAAAAGACTTGATATTGTTTTTAATTGAAGCTGAAAGATGGAACAAATCATAGTTCAGTGTGGATATTTCTTCTCTCTCTCTTCTGGTTTCTTCGCTTTGGTCCCCTTTTGCTCTTTTATTTATTTGGTTTGCCTTTTTTCGAGGAGGAGTAGAGGAAAAGCCTCGTTAGGATGCAGGAGTCAGGGGAGTGAGGAAGAAGCTGGGGTGGAGCAGTGGTAGAGTAGGCAAGGCAACTTCTCCCACACACACACACATACGCACACACACACACAATCTGTCTATTTCATTTTTTGCTGTGAAGGTCAGACCTGCTGTTGCATTCTCACCCACCTGTGCCCCATAATAGCTATGAGGAATATTTCTCTTTTGTGAAGAGTCACCAAATGTATTTTCTGTTTCCATCTCTTATGTCCTCTGATCATTTGGTACGTATGCATCACTACCGGCACCTTCAGTGGTTTGAGAGTCTGATCTTCCCCAAACTACACTCTTAGGTGTGACTCATCACACATGCCCCAGGCTCAAAGAGATGGTCTTCCATGGAAATTCACCTGTCCACTGTGCTTTTGACGATGTGATATTCTCTGCTTACAACTCCCACAATGTAAATCACCTTTTCTTTGTTTTGCCACAAAGCCTGTTTGGAAGTCAGATCCATAAAAGGACCTTAGGTAAAATGGCAAAGGTGGCTTTCCTTTTTATTAGTCTCAATAGGTTTGATCTGGTTTAGGTGGTATACGGAAGTCAATGACAACCAGTTTTCTCCACTTCTCTTCTCCATTGGATAATATTTTCAGTTGAACTAATCTATGCCCTGATAGAGGCTGAACTAGATGTAGCATTGCGCGCATCGCTTCTCCTGATGGATGTCTGTGTCTGATCTGTTCTATGTTCTGCTGGATAATTCTGTGTACTACATATTCGTCTCACAGTTTATTCAGCCTGGCTAATATCACATTGCTGTTTTCTTTCTCTCCCGTTGGGTGGGCCTATCTCTGCCCTATCAGCTCCCTGTGTGAACTCCTGTTTTCCTCTTCTCTTTTCCTGGCAAACGAGGGAAGTGCCGGAGCCTGAATCGATTCGTAGCTGGCTGACACTCTTGCCCGTCGCTGGCGAAGGCAGCTGGCTTTTGTTAGAGCGTGCCTCAGCATACAGTAGCGCACACAGGGCTACTGTAGGGACAGTGTGTTGGTGCTTGGTGCCAAGTGTACATCGCTGAAAGCCAATCGGCGGGCCTCTGGATTGGAAGCCTTTATCTAGAACCTTGTACAGAAGGGCTTCATCACCAGTCCATGTAACTACGCTGATTGTTTAGCTCATTTGAGTACCATGGCTGATCCACCAGAGTCAAAGGGCAACACTGCCACACTCTAGCTCTCTCTTTTTATGTCTTTCTCTCTCTCTCCCATCTCTTTTCTCTCTTGCTTTCTTTCTCTTTGTTTCGATTCTTTTGTTTCTTGTGTCACGCTTCTCTTTTTTCGTTCTTCCTCTCCTGCTGTCTTTTTTTACTGTTCCTTTCATTATCTTCCTTTCTTGCTGTCTATTTCTCTTAATATTTCCCATTCTTTCTCGCTCAATCTTTAGCTCTCTCTTTCTGTGTCTTTCTTTTTTCTTTCCTCCCCCTTTGTCTTCGCCTCCCCCTGTGCCTCACCTCACCCAGAGTGCTGATGAGACTCTTTTTGAGGAGACACCCGCCTGGGCTGCAGAGAATGTGGTTCTTGACAAGGGCAAATATGGGCTGTTGTTTTATTCTAACAATCTGTTGTATGAATCATCATACTATCGGAAAGCACCTCAGAGGATTACTTCTACGCGATTAGTGGTTTCCTCACTCTTATTCCATTCAAGACTGGATTAATCAAACAACTGTCGGATTCATGGAAAGCAATGGATACAAAGATTGACAAACACTTTAGTTTTAACCATATTTTGTGTGAAACAAGTTCAAGTTTAGGCTTTGATGAAATCTGACAGTTGCTCTTAAAGCTCATGAAGAATGTACGAGGTACACGTTTCAAGACTCAAAATGTACCTACCTTTGTGTCCAAGGCAAGGCAACACTTTAAAGTTGTTGATCTGGTACTGCCAACATGTTATTATAACCAGTGAAAGATTTTGCTACAGCAGTCAACACGTTTTACACCCGGGAAGTTAGACCTTTTACTCCCCTACACCAGGAGGTCAACCCCATACGGCATGGAGGTGGTTTATTCACCCTTTCCGGGCTGCGTTCCGGTTAAGGCTCTTTTTCCCCCTGACACCGACAGGCCGTTTCGACAAGCTCACTGGAGATCAGTGGCGCCTTTACCCCCTTGATGTGGCTCCAGGTGTCACTCCAAGGGTACCCGCCCCGTTTGATCTGCCGTCAGGCACCTGTCGGGCTGCGGCACCCTCTGATTCCCCGTCACACGAGCAAGATGCACCGATCTTCTGTCCAAAAGTTCTCCCACTACTTTTGAGTGACGGAAAGGGGAGCTTTTTGGCAGAGCTGTTGACGTGTGGTGGTGACAAGGAACTGGTGTGACTGCTGGTTTAAATACCAAACTCTTCAGAGTAGCCATTGGGGAAGGCCTTGATTTTCCCTCTGCGTACAAGAACACTGGATGAAGGCCTGACTTCGTAGGGCACTCCAGACCCAGACACCACAGCCCACCGCATCCGCACAAACAAAAATCACACAAACAGACTGATGCAGGGATTTTATTCATAGCCTCGTCTTAGGGAGTACAATAAACACACACTGCTCAAACATCTTAGATGCTGTCCAAAGGAGGTCCCTGCCTGCTGGAGGAATGAAAGAAGAGCCGGTGTGCAGGAGAAGAAACGGATGAAACGAAAACGAGGGAATGTTCCGTGGATATCCGCGCACGCAGACGCCTGTACTTCCTCTCTTTCATTGCCTGTTTGCTTCAGTCTTCCTCTTCTTTCTACCCACTGCGTATGCCGGAATTACCGGCAAGTCCCCTGAACGTGGTGCCTCCCCCCCTTTAGTCCGGAGGCACGCCAGGCTTCCATTTAAATCAGTGGAGAAATGGTTGGGTGGAAGGGGGTAGATGCTGCTGTGGTGAACGGAGAAGGGAGCTTCACCGGGCTGCTGCTTTGTTTGTGGAGCCGGCTCCCCCTTTCCGTGGCTCGTGATAACTTATTCAGTGTGGCCCATTCATCCAGGGGTTGAGCGCGGGCGTCCGTCAAGACAAATATAATGAGGCAACGGCAGCACGGAGAAGCTCCTCTCTGTTCGCCCGGGTTTCGTCCACCCCCCATTCCTCCCCTCTCCCATCTTCCTATTACCAACCGATTTGAATAGATAATAGGGGCCTTCTTCTGGACATTTTGAAGCAATTAGAACCTATCACACTGTTCCTCCCCTGGCTGTCGTCCCTCCCAGTGTCTGTGCATATGCCTGCGTGTGTTTTTCCGAGTTCTGTTGGTTGCACACATTACCGGGCTTTGTCGCAGGTGTAGTGAAATGCCTCCGTCTCGGCTTGTACACAATGCTGGTGTTCGAATGAACCAGCTCAAATATTAAATTAAAGTCTACACTATTACAAATGCCAATTGCATAGGCAATGCGAAATACACAGTTGAGTAGAAGGTATCAAAGAAATATTAGTAAGTAGGTAACCCCTTCACAATGTAAATTCTACAGCAGCTTGGGCCAAATGTGTGTGCTAATGAGCTGGAGTATAAATGTGTGCGTGAGTGTGTACAAAAGCCCTAAGGTGTAGAAAAGAGGTAGTTAGTTTTGGCCTTTGGCAAAAAAGCTTTTTCTCGGCCACTCTGTCCTGGCTTCTCTTGAATGTCGCTCGACGGTGAGAACAGTCCAGGCCAGGGGAGGCTGTGGACCGTATCAGTCTTGACGGTGAGAACAGTCCAGGCCAGGGGAGGCTATGGGCCATCAGTCTTGACGGTGAGAACAGTCCAGGCCAGGGGAGGCTGTGGGCCATCAGTCTTGACGGTGAGAACAGTCCAGGCCAGGGGAGGCTGTGGGCCATCAGTCTTGA
>JACXGK010007337.1:0-25887 GCA_016801125.1 Novumbra hubbsi | reverse complement strand
GTACAGAAAGTGTCTGTTAAGCCCCGGGGTGCTGTCTACTGCTCCCAGTACAGAAAGTGTCTGTTAAGCCCCGGGGTGCTGTCTACTGCTCCCAGTACAGAAAGTGTCTGTTAAGCCCCGGGGTGCTGTCTACTGCTCCCAGTACAGAAAGTGTCTGTTAAGCCCCGGGGTGCTGTCTACTGCTCCCAGTACAGAAAGTATCTCTATGCAGGCAACTGTACACAGCCCTCACAGCTCAAACAATTACCAGTCAGGGGTCTATAACGTCTACAGTGACCTGCCAAAAGACCCTGAGTGTCGCAGGCTGGTCGTTACCGAAGCAGTTGTTCCTGTGTGGCACGAACATCTGGCAGGCCGTGGCTATCTGCAACTCAGCGCTCAGCACCGCCTTGATCACCAGGTCCTCCACCTGACCCATGAGCACTGGAACACAGAGACAAAGCACAGGGTGACTATCTGAGGCCATTACACGCCCGGTGCACACGGGGACTTCAGTCTGGACACGCCTACAGCACCACAACATGGGGGGGGGGGGCAGTTACATGCCCGGTGCACGCGGGGACTTCAGTCTGGACACGCCTACAGCACCACAACATGGGGGGGGGGCAGTTAGTGGTTCCGGTTCCAGGAGACTAAATCCTGTCCAACGTGACAATGCAGAGTGCTTTCCTTAAGCCAGGACAGGGTGGAGAGAGGAGGTCCAAAAGGGAGCTGAGTTATTAGGTTCCTCACATGTGGTGTCTTTTCCCTCCTGCTTCAAATACCGCAGCATAGCACTCATGCTCCATTTGTTCCCATAATCCTCCACTTCAGGGTCATCGCAACTGAAAAGGAACAAAAGACAGGCGATGTCTGGCCTTTTTCAAAACGGCCTTGTGAATGAATTACATGCTATTATGATGTTGAAAATATGTCCATGGGAAAGTAGAAATCTGGCATCAGACAATACCCTTCTCAAATGCCCCAAAAAAGAATGGTGTTTAACTTCACCTGGTTCTCTCAACATAACCATTTATTGGTTCCTGGAAGGGAATGCAACAATGTTCAGCAGATCCTAGGTTACCTGACGTAGTCGCTGCTCTTTTTGTTAACGCTGTAGTTGGTTAGATGCATAAACTGGTTCTTAATGTTCTTAGTTCCACGGTCGTACTTCACTGTGGCAAACCTGTAGGCAGACGGTTGTTTAAACCATTCCAAAAAAAGGACATTCAAGAAGTTCATATATCAAGGAGGGAAAACATTTTGGCACATCAGGATTTAGAAATTCAACAGTTTTCGTATGAGCAATTTTTGGGGCAAAATCGGACATGAAAAGGCTTTTAATAAAACAATTCTAGCTTCATATCATTTGTAAAAACTGTTCAAATATATTCACACATTTAAGAGTGGGATATAGTGTTTTTACCCCCCCCCCACCAAACTATTGTATTTCACTTGATTTTACTGGCCGGATTAAATCAGTTCACAGGCTGAATCTGGCCTCCAGCTACAGTTTCCCCACCCTGTCCGATATAGACTTACAACACAAACAGCAATTGATATGAATGACCTTTGACAGTATCAGAGAGCCTAGTAGGGAGAAGATGTATACTCTACTATATGGTGTAGGAAAGAGTATTGGATAACACACGTGGAATATTGAGAAATCCTTGGCATACAGCAACATAACCCAACTTCAATACCGTCAAACCTAAAGGAATGCGAAAGATTAAAGTGGTTCGCGATTCAGACCAAATTTATGACCCTCATTTATTATATAAAGCATGGTTGGCCATGAACGGCGGTGTGTGTGTTGTGTCTCCAGCCAAGCAGAGATGAGCAAGTCCTTTTATCCATATGCTCTGCCCATCCCTGCTTCAAACTGCTGACTACATCAGGAATACCCACAGAAATACAATAATCCAGCTGGCTCCAAGCAAACATACACTGACATTAAATATTCTGCTATGCTATATTTACCATCTGTGATGATAAAAAAAAAAAATAACATTGCTTATCTTGCAAATAGCATTGTGGCGGAGGCAGACTCTAGTCTGCCTCGGCAGATTTATATCTGTGACTCACTCCTATTATTAGAGCGCAATATCATTACAATGTTTAATACATCTGGAATACAATTTGAAGTAGAGCTTTGCCTCATGGCGCTCTGGGTCCAAGTCTGAGAAAGCATTTGATTATTTAATTTGACTGTTGAGACAATGGATAGCTTTGTTTGAAACCCCTGCCAATGTGCACGATTTATCACAGGCAGATAGAAAACACTTTGGCTGCCCTCTAGCGGTCATTATGTGGTAGCTTCCTGTGAACGTTCCTATTTTTACATAAGTCATTCAGCAGACGTTCTAATCCAGAGAGACTTGGCGGTGAGTGCATGCTTTTTTTTACATATTGATTTTCACTTTTTACATTATCTTCACTATTTTTAAGAAGACTGAAAAATTCTTGTAGGCCCCTATCAAACATGGAACATTTTGACCCAAAACACACCGTATCAATTTGACTGTTAGAGATCAAGTAAACATCTCACCTGGCCAGACCCTCCTCATATAGATAAATAGTGACAGGGTCATATGAAGTCACTAGAACATACAACCGCACATCAAACTTGAAGTCTGAAAAGTAAAAGCATTGAACGTAATTAATTGCTTCTCTGAGTACATCAAGACCGTGATCTGACAGCGTCTGATGGGCAGAAACTCACCGTCAATCAGTAACGGGTTATTGATGTAGCGGGACACCAAGATGTTTTCGTCCACCGGAATCTGGTTGGGCTTTGTAGGAGATACAATACGTTATGCTAAATAACAGCCTTAAATGAAACAGGACGCTCCGGGTACAGTATGATCAAGTCAGAAGCTATAGTCATATCAAGAGCCATATTCAGTGAAAGGAATAAGGTCATTCATAAGACTAAAATGTGTTGCAGGTGGTGACGCCAAAGAGGGAAGGAAGTTGAGGGAGGTGGAGAGCTTCTAACCTCAGGGCTGGCTACAGTTCAGAAAGGAAAAAAACAAAATGAATGTCCTTCTTTTCAAATATCACCCTGACATTCTTTCCACTGTTTCATAAAAATACTTCAGAGGAAAAAGTGGTTATAGGTTGTCCAATTCGGAGAACCTTGTGGAGGTCTTCCAAAGCCAATTCCTTGGAGTTGGTGATTTACTCAACAATGTATGACACACTGTTGTATGGTTTATCTTTCATCTGAACCCCCCCCCCCCCCCTGCAACAGGTAAGCCATACTGTTCCATTTAGAACCAGAGTTCCCTGAGGTAATCATCCTAGAGTAGCCGTAATGTGAGTAAATACAAATTCATAATAACACAGTAAATAGAATTGGGGGTGGTATTTACATTGCTGACCAGGTAGATTCCCCGACCCCTTGAAGAAGCTACAGGCTTAATGATCCAAGGACCCTTGTCCTTGACGAAGGAACCTGGGGATTAGGCAGCAGAGGACAGGGAAGAGATAAGTGCTCTGGCTGAGACCCGCTGAGAAACATAGTGGCTTATACTGCTCATCTTCACAGTAAGTTAATGAAAGTAACCAGATGCTAACAAACAAGCATATCTTACTGCAGAAGTCCTGGTACTCCGATGGAAGAACATAGGTCTGAGGGACAATGTGAAAGTTTTTAAACCCATGGGCCTGCTGCATCCGCTGAATGTTTTTATACAGCCGGTCTTTACGCGTCAGTTCATATGATCTGTAAATGAACAGGGCAATTTACATTTTAGTTTAAGATGCTTGGGTTCTACACAGCATGGACACTGATAGAAATAAGACCTTGGCAACAAGACTCCTTCTGCATGACAGTGTGATTCATTTGAGGTTATAGAAAGGCTGCAGTTCGAACAGAATGTGCTTTGCTTTGGAAGCTAATGAACACAAGGCTTGAACAGTAAACCTGTAGGACACAGTCATACCTGGGGAAGTGGTTGACCCTTTGGAAGTCTTGAAGGCTACGTAGAAGGTAAGGCTTAAGGTGAGACCCCGTCCACATGAGGTTAAAGTCATTACTGTTTGGGTGGACCTGAAAAACAGACCTCAATGTAATTTACTTCAATCCATTCACAGGAACAACCAACAATAAAACCACACTAAACACAATTGCAGAGACATTTTTAAGAAAATTAAAGGGCATGTAAACTGGGTCAAAATAGCTTTATTGCAACACATCCGACAATTTGACATGGATGGATCCAAGGCTCACGTCCACTAATCTGCTAAAATATAGGCCCCCATCTTCAAGTCTTCTCAAAACGAGGCCAGCACACCAGCTATTTTCATCACCACCATATTACTTTACATCTACTTTGTTTTATACCGACCCTTCGGTGCTCCTTCGTAAAGAGGCAGGTCTGGCATGGGCCTGTACTAACTGCTATGACAGAGCCAGATGTTTGCAAGAGAGGGTTATTAAACGTTGGCTCTAGGGATGCTGTGGCAGATACTAGACCGCCTTTGAAGATGGCTTCAGTGGGAGTCAAGAGACACTGAAATTAAATTAAAAAAGGAATGAATGGTAAGTGCCTGGATGGAGCGATAATGGACAGTGTGCTCCATTGTGACACAGGATTAATGCTACCAAAGACCAACTGCCTTTTCCTGATGTGTCAGTGATTCTCGTGCTTTGAAAGTCAGTGAGAAATCAAAACACAGCCCCCCTTGCAACACCTAACCTAGGGGAATATATGTGTAGTGAATGAGACATTCTTTGGATATTACACGTACCTCATGGAATCCATGACTGGTGAGTAAGCCACGAACCAGTCGGCTCTCTGTGCGCACAATCTTAAAGGCAAGGTTGTATCGTTCTGAAGCAAAACAATATTAGAAACATTATTCTGCAACAGGAATCAGAGAACCATACAGGAATCATACGACAGGAATCAGAGAATCATACAGGAAGCATACGCCAGGAATCTAGAGG
This sequence comes from Novumbra hubbsi, assembly GCA_016801125.1. Taxonomy (NCBI): domain Eukaryota; kingdom Metazoa; phylum Chordata; class Actinopteri; order Esociformes; family Umbridae; genus Novumbra; species Novumbra hubbsi. The sequence goes on along the minus strand of JACXGK010007337.1, from coordinate 20,954 downwards.
GATTGTCAACAGAATTCCATACTCCTATACATGGACATCCGTACCTCCAACAGAGCGGATGTTCCCATCTTTAGAGACGATGGCTTCAGCGAAGAACACCAGAACAGGGATCTTCCTGCTGAGGCCAGTCCACGCAATGCAAAGAAGATCCCTGGTGGGACGTTGATAAACAAACAATCAATCAAATTCTATTCTTATTCTTACATTGAGAATGACAAGCAACAGAAAACTGTGTAGTGTCCCAAAACAAACAAATGTAATGTCTAACAAACCAAGAATCAGAGAAAAGAAAGTCTCAGACAAGGTTAACAGAATGCCAACCTAGCCTGGTGGAATGCAATCTGACATGATGTTTACTCTAGCATAGCAGATAGTGGTTGAGCGTGGTAACATTGAAAATATCCTATGGTACTGGACACAGCCAGTCTGTTGTCATGGTGCAAATAGGGCCTCTTTACAGTTTATGCAATTATACAAAAAGCCTGCGCCTTCAGTCAAAATGAATAATAATCACTTATTTGTTAATTGGCGCATTAAGAAAGTGTGCAACAGTATGTGCACTTTACAGCCGTGGCCAACATTTTTGAGAATGACACAAATATACATTTTCACAAAGTCTACTGCCTTAATTTTTATGATGTCAATTTGCGTATACTCCAGAATCTCATGAAGAGTGATCAGATGAATTGCAATTAATTACAAAGTCGCTCTCCTCCATGAAAATGCACCTATTCCCCCAAAAAACATTTACATTGCAGTTTAGCACTGCCACAAAAGGACCAGCTGACACCATGTCAGTGATCCTCTAGTAAACACAGGTGAGAGTGTTGACGAGGACAAGGGTGGAGATCACTCTGTCATACTGTTTGAGTTAGAATAACAGACTGGAAACTTTAAAAGGAGGGTGGGGCTTGAAATGATTGTTCTTCCTCTGTTAACCATGGTTACCTGCAAGGAAACACGTGCAGTCATCGTTGCTTTGCACAAAAAGGGCTTCACAGGCAAGTATTGCTGCTAGTAATATTGCAATTATATCTACCATTTATCAGATCATCAGAACTTCAAGGAGAGAGGTTCAATTGTTGCGCCAGGACCATCTCCTAAAGTTGATTCAGCTGCAGGATCAAGGCACCACCAGTGCAAAGCTTGCTCAGGAATGGCAGCAGGCTGGTGTGAGTAAATCTGCATGTACAGTGAGGCGAAGATTTTTGGAGGAAGGCCTGGTGTCAAGAAGGGGAACAAAGAGGCCACTTCTCTCCAGGAAAAACATACGGGACAGACTGATATTCTGCAAAAGGTAGAGGGATTGGATTGTGGAGGACTGGGGTAAAGTCATTTTCTCGGATGAATCCCCTTTCCAATCCCAAAAAACGCTTGTCCTAAGAAGAAAAGGTGACAGCTACCATCGGTCCTGTGTCATGCCAACAGTAAAGCATCCTGAGAACATTCATGTGAGGGGTTGCTTCTCAGCCAAGGCGGTGGGCTCACTCACAATTTTGCCTAAGAACTCAGCAATGAATAAAGGATGGTACCAAAACATCCTCTAAGAACAACTTCTCCCAACCATCCAAGAAAAGTTTGGTGATGAACAATGCCTTTTCCAGCATGATGGAGTGGCTCGGGTTAACAAAACATAGAAATGTTGTGTCCATGGCCGGGAAACTCCCCAGACCTTAATCCCATTGAGAACTTGTGGTCAATCCTCAAGAGGCGAGTGGATAAACAAAGATTCTAACAAACTTCAAGCATTTATTATGAAAGAATGGGCTGCCATCAGTCAGGATGTGGCCCAGAAGTTAATTGACAGCATGCCAGGGTGAATTGCAGAGTTCTTGAGAAGAACTTTTGGCCACGGCTGTAAAATTAGGAAGCTTCTACATTGCACTTCCTACGAGGACCAGAATTGTATGCACTCCCTGCTGTGAGTACCTCTGAAAAAGCGTGTCTGCTAAATGACTAAAGTGTAAAAATTAAAAAAGAAAACTCTGACGCCCTCTGGTGGCATTTGTTTTACCAAACATTATATTATTAAAAAAAAACTCAAAAGGTTGGATTCATAGAGGACAAAAGCAAAAATTTCACTCAATCAGGGTTTTCAAGTTATTACTTTTTAAATATGTCTCATTCACTTCTCCCTTTATAAACACGTGATGTAGACGAACAGTCCTAAATGTTTACACTTCTACACATCTAGACATTCATTTCATACTCCATGAATAAGACCACAGCACATGTTGTATGTTTGTAATGGTGATAGGGCAGTAGAAGGACTGTCATTTTTAAATCATCTCACTTTGCACCAGTATCAGGTCTGAAATAATCACTCACAGTCAGGCTACAGTTTCAGAGATATTTCAATAGTCATAGTAAATGCTCTAGTCTTGTAAAATGCCTACTTGATTAACCAAATCTACACTGAGACAGTGCAAGAATCATCAAGTTATGATAATATATGTATAATATCCACATTGACCAAAATTATTTGTTATGCTGCTAGATATCATTTGCCAACAGGGTGGTGGGGTTGACTGAGCTTTTGTGACAATCTGGCCAGGGCAGCAGTTCTGCGCTGGTGTTGTATGTGGACCTCACTGTTTGTTGAACACACCCCGGTCTCACTCATTGGTTTGTCGCACTCACCTGTTCCCCATTAGTTCATTTGTGTGTGTATATATGTCCCTTTGTTTGATCCCTGTGTGTCGTTCGTTGTTGTATTACATGTTACATTTGCTGTTTTACTTTAGTAACCCGCTGTTTCGTCCAGCACCTTTTGTTAACCTTTATTCATAGTCCGTATATCCTGTTTTTTTAACCTCACAGCAGTAATAACACATGTACGCTTAATATAGACTCAAAAGACATACAGGTCCAACTAATTGAAGCAGTAAGGAATGTAGGTCTATTAAATATCTTCAGAGAGATTTGTCTGGAACTTTATCTATAATGACCAGGTCTGTGATATTATATTCCATTAAAGATACATGTGAATGAGATAATGTTCATTTTACTTAGTTCACTTAGATAACTTAGCAAACGGTCTAAAAATGTCAAAAAAAATAGATTACGACTAGACTGATTTTTTTTAATTTTCTACTGTATTAGTATGTTACCTTTTTAAGAAAAATAATTCTGGAGGTACAAAGCTACTAGTATTAACGGTGAAACTGCTCATATTTAAAGACATTAAACAGCAATACTGTAGACTGCACCATAAGCTCCTGTGAACAAATTTCACTACCAAACATGTTTTATTACAGGGATTTGCCTTTTGCTAAAGTTATCTGTTTAAATTGTATGGTTGTTGCATATAATTTTATAATATGGAATGAATGTAAACAAATATATAATTTAGAACGTTATTGGATATTAATAAAGTTAATGGGATCAATGTGGTTGTAATAGTAATAAATATCTTAGTAGTTGGAGTATAAACATTAACATCTGTTTATTTTCGGTGACTACGAGAAGAATATTGCTTTCTACATACAAACGGAAATAGCCCATTATCAACACCTAATCAGAACACCCACTTACTCTTGCACGTCCTCTGAAGAAGACTCTGAATCCTCTTTACCCCGGATAACAGCTGGCATTTCCACAACGTGATGGTAGATGTTGTACCTTCTGAGGACATCTGCCTTGCGTCAGCTATTTGATGTTCTTACTGTAGGCATGCCCTCTCACCCGTATACTGAAAAATTATCTGTCCAGTTAGAAATACACACTTTAGGGGACCGAAACATACTGTATATACATAACTTTTCTTGCATAAATGATGAATTTGTCCATCAGCAATGGACCAAAACAAGCTGCCTCATAGCAAGCTAGTACAAGTAGCAGACAAGAGTCAGAACATCACAGTGGGGCTAAAAACGTACATAGCTATAGCAGGTTATAAAGGCGGTGTAATAGCCAGTTACCTGGGCTTAGTACAACACTAGCTACTAAGTTCGTTCTCGTTTGATCTAACTAAGATGACTGTGCTCTACTTTACGCAGCAAACATTAAATTATATCTCGAATGTCATAGATCAATGGTAATAACTAGGCGTTATTACCAGCTCCTGAACCCAGAAAGATTCTGTAGATGTTGCCGAATGTGAGGAAAATTAATTGGATAGCTAGTTAATATTAGCTAGCTTGGCAAAATAGCTACCTAGCTTTGCCATGTAATCAATGCATGTGTTTAATTGAAAAAAAAAGCATACTGGGTCATAAATTATGACATGATATAAACATACCCGACAATTTACTTCAGCATAAAATAAACGTGTATAATCGAAGAACCCCAGTTAGTTAGCAATAATAAAACGCCATAAAGTATTCCAAGTGCCTATATGTAACTACAACAACTGAATGGCAACCAATGAATGTAGCCCCTACTAGCATAAGCTGCGTTCAATAAAACCTGGGTACTGGGAACTTAAAAATCTCCGACATATGAATTGAGTATATCAAAGACGGCCAGGAATTAATGAAAAAATACGAGCTCCGCCCAATTTATCACATTGCCTAAGATAATGAAATATGTTTAAAATGTTATCTATTCAGAACAAATAAAAAAGTAAAGGAACACAGATGTATTGACCACTGAATGATGTTACGGCACCGTCGCATCAGAGGTCAAATTCCTATTGGCTCCAAAAGCAGGAAGTAGGGAGAGAGCTCGTTTGTTAATTATGATTGGTGGAACGACTTAAAACAGGCGTAACCTGTAACCACGTTACCAGTCGAACGACCCATGGATGATGAGGCCATCTTCAGAGCTCTTTAATTGGCCACATTTAATGTCCATATGAGCTAATTATTTAAGGACAGTAGTGAGCTTCATACAAGCGCGTATTTTATCCATCTAAAAACAGAAATGTTTTCATAGGTTTGTTGTCATCGAAAACCTACTGATTTCGACACCCTGACCTATGTCGTATCTGGATATGCCACATCTATAAACTACATTTAAACGGGTATGTTAGATACATTATTTAGATATTTCCATATTAAAATAGACAACATCGTTTTAAGTAGCCTAACTGTCTACAATTTGGATCGTGGTGGTTCTTGGATTCTACCTAGCAAGACAGGTGGTTTTTATTAATATGACCTGCAAAAGCAGCACACAGAAGCTGATATTTTCGCGAACTGCGATTGCTGTCTGGCTCTCATTAAGCCAACTTGTCTTCCATTTAAATCAGGTTACAGAAGAATGAGTCGTTTTCTGAATGTTCTGCGGAGTTGGATGGTCATGGTGTCTGTCATTGCAATGGGAAACACCATCCAGAGTTTCAGAGATCACAGCTTTCTCTCTGAGAAACTCTACACGGGGACACCAGAGTTTGGTAAGCAGACAGGATGGTAATGCTATTAAGTGAAATTTCACTGTGTGGTCTAAAAACACCTGTGTCTATTCAATCCTACATAGTATATCCTGTAGGATTTTGTCATGGTTCCTGTGTAAAAATACTATTGGCTATGAGCTTCACAGCAACAGAATGCTCTTATTTTAATCTAGGGGCAATGAATTCAGAACATTTATGTTTTGCTTCTTTTTTACAGTAAATGGCCTCCAAGCCAGAACGTTTGGAATCTGGACCTTGTTGTCTTCCATTATCCGCTGTGCGTGTGCCATTGACATACAGAACAAAATGTAAGAGTACCTGCATCCGCCCTGTTCATGCAGTGCTGATTGCCTAAACTGTGCTTCATATTCTGTGGGATGTTTCTTAAATGATTGTCCTCTTCATTCAGGCTCTATCACATTACCCTGTGGACATTTGTTCTGGCTCTGGGACACTTCTTGTCTGAAGCCTTCATCTACAAAACTGCTCCTTTGACCATTGGCGTTATGGCACCTCTCATTGTGGCAAGTAAGAACAATTGAAATCAGTACTCCAGCTCTATAACCTAATCTGATGAAGAAGTTGGTTTGTTCTATTAAAACTGTAGTAACAGTAACAACAGTGCAGTCTGATAGTATTTAGATGGTGACAGACTCTGTAAAAAACATTCCTTATCTTAACTGAAGTCTTCATGTTTATTACTTTTTTGGGGCATTTGATGACTGCTGAAGTATGCATAGACACCAGCAGACACATAGTATCTGCTGTAGTGTCCTGGATAATGTTCTGCCTGGGTGCATTGCAGCCATCTTCAGTCCTTTATGTTTTGGTTAGTTTGGTATAGTATATTAGCGTGTGTGTATAAATGCTGCTAAATAATTAATAAAACACACCGTATAACACCAAGTCAATTAAACTTCAAGGATATCAATCTGTCCAGTTAGGAAGAGTCCATGTCACCTGTGTTGGCAACAGCAAGACAACCCCCCAAAACGTAATTTTGTTCTCAACAAATTACAGAATGTAATATTTCATTCTTTGGGACCCAATGTTTGATTTAAGTGTTCCCTTAATGTATTTTGCAGTATTTATATATCTATATATCCTGTATATTCTTGCACTGCTTGTCTGTTATTGCAACTGAAAACCTATTCTATCATGTAAACCCTCAGGTGTCTCGATATTGGGAATGCTGATTGGGTTCCAGTGTGTTCCAGAGCCGCAGAATGAAGTGACTGCACGCCAGAAAAAGCGGAATTGATTCCATGCAGAAGAGTTGTTTTGGGGTGGGGGGGGTCTTTGTCCCCTTCAGCTCACCACTAGAGAGAGCTGTGGCATAGTCTACTGCTGTTTGCCTTTTACTACGAGTGGCCTATGTTGTATGTACATGAAGACAAGAGATCAATAGGTATAAACCTTTAAGAGGGTGCATACCTTATCAGGCATTTATGTTGGTCCCACCAGGACCAAGAAAAGCTTTGTGGGATTCTTGTTGCAGGTGATTTGTACCTGTGCCACAATACACTGTGTAATGGCTACATCTGTATGACTGTTTTGTGAATAGAAACTGTATGAAAGTTTGGTCATGTGCTGTTTTTATATTTACAGTATGTGTTAATTTGTAATAATTGTATTAGTTGTTGTTTAATTAATGTGACCATGGAGTTTAACTTCTACATATATGAGCAGTCTTAAAAACTATGATTTGTAGTATTTAAATTAATGACATGACATTGTGTTTGTCTTGATTGTTTTGGCCCAGAGTAATTTTTATTGCTTTGTGTGTTTCTGGATTGTGTGTGTGGTAGGTAATGAATAAAATGACAGCAAAAATGTTTGTAAATGTTTTTTAGTTGCAATTGGTCACAAACAATGTATGAAACAAATAAAACAATTTGTTCTTCTTACTGTGTGTGACAAACAGATCATATAATGATCCTACAATAAAACATTCTTTATCATTGGAGTGATAAACAACACTTATCTCATAAGATAATACAACAGTCATATAAAAAAGAATGAATCACATTTATACAATTGTTAACTTCTACACATCAAGTCAAATAAGCAGATGAAACAAAACATGGACTTCTTATACATTAACTAATAACATTATGCTAGCAGGACAGTGGTTTGCAGTAACATACAAGTTAAGATAATCTAAATTAGCCTAATTTGTGCAAAATGACAGTCAGTTTAATTGTCTTTAAAAGTCTCATAACGCCTAAAGTCAGTGCATTTAAACAAGTTTATGACTTTTTAGAATGTGGTTAAAGCAGGCTCAATCTTTCATGAATAATGTGAGGTATCGTGTCAACCAAATTGAACATTGTCTGCACCACTCAGATATATTGTAATCCTATAAGGCTGATAGCAATTATATCATACCACTAGGCAAGTAGACTGACTAGATGGTTATCATACCACTGGGTCTGTTGCGTGACTAGATGGTTATCATACCACTTGGTAAGTACCCTAACTAGATGGTTATCATAACACTAGGTCAGTTGCCTGACTAGTTGGTTATCATACCACTTGGTAAGTCGTCTGACTAGATGGTTATCATACCACTAGGTCAATTGCCTGACTAGATGTTATCATACCACTTGGTAAGTTGCCTAACTAGATGGTTATCATAACACTAGGTCAGTTGCCTGATTAGATGGTTATCATATCACTTGGTAAGTACCCTAACTAGATGGTTATCATAACACTAGGTCAGTTCCCTGACTAGAAGGTTATTATACCACTTGGTCAGTTGCCTGACTAGAAGGTTATTATACCACTTGGTCAGTTGCCTGACTAGAAGGTTATTATACCACTTGGTCAGTTGCCTGACTAGAAGGTTATTATACCACTTGGTCAGTTGCCTGACTAGATGGGCCATCTGAGCCAGTCTGCCATTCATGTAGTTATCATTCTCCTTTGAACATACATACTCAACGAAGGATATATAGCTCATTTCAGAATGCAGAGATATCAAGATTTAAATTACTTCAATTGGGGACATTGAAAGCTAAGAAACACACACAAAAATATATTTAATAAGTAATAATTTGAAATACCTCTGATTGTGCTTTGTCTTCTGTCAAGTCAATGGCGAGTGTTCCTCTCTTCGTGGTACATTCAACTGCACCTTCCTGAGCTCTGAGAGCGAATCCTAATCTGACCCCTAAGCCTTACACCCTATCCACTTTTGAAGGGCTGAGAATCAGAAACCCGTCTGAGGCCAGGTGTATTATGCAGTGTTGTTAATATCCATCAAATTCGTTTAGATTTGCATTGTGTGATTGGTTTAAGGGTCCACTTAGAAGAATTTCCTCAGAGAGGTCTCCTCCAATGCCACCATATCATGTTAAATAATAAACATCATATATTTTACATTATATTTTAGTAATTTTGCAGACAACAAAATTACTGCTTTCGTTTGTTTTCAACCATGTCTTTTTACTGTGTGAGGGGTTGTCTTCACAACAGCATTGGAGAAAGTAAAGTGTTTTGCGTCATCTGAAACACCCATCCAACTGAAATTCCTCCTTATAACAGTGTCTTCATAACTGTACCTGGTGGTGAGATGCCTCCCTGTAGCTGGCCTGCTGGTTTCCATCAAATCAGACATTTTTGTTAGACATTATCTTCATAATGTTGCAATATTGTATACAATACAAGTCAACAATTTGGACGCATCTACTCATTCAAGGGTATTTCTTCATTTTACACGTTTCCATGTCGTAGAGTAATAGTGAAGGCATTAAAACCACAAAATAACACATTGAATCATGTAGTAACCAAAAGTGTGTACTTTATGGTACTTTAAGTACAACCCTGTTCCTAAAGATGTTGAAGCGCTGCATGAAATGCAAATGAAAACTAAATGCAATGATGTGCAAATCATGTATCTTATCTTGAAAGAAAACATTTCAAAGTTTGAATCTGAGAAACATGCATATTCTTTGGGACATTTTATTGTATCCTTGTGCTTGTAATCTTCTTTGGCTAATCCTGTGTGGTATTTTAATCCTTGTCAAATACTTTACTCTGCCATTGATTTATACTTTTCATCTTGGAGGGCAGTTGGATGCTAGTTATTAATCAAATATATTTTCCAACAGGATTTTTCAACATTTCTGTTGGGGTTTGTTTAGATTCGGTTGTGAACATTATTGTAGAGGTTAGTATTAAGACTGCAGACTGAACCCCACAGCTGACTAGTCATGCCTAACAGGAGACACTGGCTCCTCCAACATCACCTCCACCTGTCTCCAGAGCTCCAGTTAACAGTCCCAATCCTTCCTTCACCTTCACAAGACTTCACTTGTCTCAAGCTCCTCTTTACAATGACTGAGATTTGACATACAGCTAGGGTGGTTTTCTAAAGGATTATTAATAAAGCATTAGAAATGTGTAACATGGTCTTCTGACTATGATCATACAAAATAATACAGATGCTGACTGCTATGGGTTTGTTAGTTATGAGGTGCATTAATTGATTCAGAATAGCAGAAGTTTGTTTTGAATATATTGGACCGTATGATTGATCTGATCAAGATAAACCACAAATGTATGTCACCCTAATAGTGTGTTTCATATAGCAGTTTGCATTCCTAATAAGTAATGACGAAAGTTATCTTTGTAAAACCTTTTTGCTTGTCAAAGGAAATCAAGTTTTGTATTGTCTATTAAACACCAGCACCTTGCTTTTAGGAATATTGAGTACAGTCACCCCTGTTTCCTGGGACCCAGCACAGAGATTACAAGTCATCAGAGTCAGTGGACTAAAGCACCAGCCAGAGCATTCAGCATATACCTTTTAAAGGGAGTGACAACATCACAAAACCGACATTGAATTATAGAAACAGATACACTCACACTCTCTGCCTCAGCACGATGGTTGGCGTTTTGTCGTCGGAGGTCAGACTTGATGAATGCTGTGAGACAGAAAGGAGAGAAAAAAGGCACTTCTCAGAAAATGATATATACATACATTCACAAATGCATGATTCATGTGGCTTAAACAAGTCAGGAATGAGGCATGAATGGGATAGGAAACGCCTATTAAACATTATTTGTGGTGATTACTGTGTAGCTTTTAATCAAACAACACAGCCCGTAAAACGATGAAGAAAATGTTTTCACTTTTCCTGTAAAGATATTGTCTTCATGATCACAGTTCAGCCAATAGAGGTCATCATTACTCAATGATTAATTTTAGATATGACAACCCACAAAATGCATGAGTCAAACGCAACAATGCTACAAAATGTGTATCACATAATAACTGTAGGCAGATGAGCTCAATGTTCAATATACCAAAACTCTGTAGAATCATTGCAAAATGGGGTCACGATAAGGGCTATAGAAAGCAAACGTTACCTGTCATGATGGTCCCAATAAGCAAGAAGACACAGAGGAAAATGTTCCCACCAAATGTGCCAAAGTGATCAATGATCTTTCCTTGACTGATGGTGAATATGATCCCAAATATCTAGATGGAGACGGTGGGCGAATGAGGGGAGTGAATTCATGGACTCTGAAAACACATATTTACCATATATACTCATTAGCTGTGTCCCATTTACCTGAGCTGAACAGTTGAGTAGGCCTGAGGAAGTGCCCTCACACTCGGGGAAGGTCAGCTCCACTGCAAACTCAAAGCCTAGTGGCAGGTACCCAGTCATAAAGAAACTGAGGACGAAGACATAGGAGCTTTATCACAGTTTTATTTACTCAAGCTACCCATTGAATAACCTTTTTTGGTTTCAGTTAGAAAACAAATTCTGGTTTCATATAGATCCTTCTCCACAAAGGACACCACACTGGACCCAAAACGGTTCTACATGGAACCAAAAATTGTTTGGGAGCTCCAGAAACATGGTCATTTGAAGAAACTACAAACCTCTCAAATTCACACCAAAGCAATTGCTAGTGTTAATCAATGATAGTATTTACATGTTATGTTATTGGCATTGATACAAAATTTCAGCACAGTTCAGCACATCTATCATAGTGTAAAATAAAAGCCCCTCTTACCCTAGAGCCCCTGCCGTCACAAACACCACCCATAGATGGCCTAGATTGAGTGTGAAGGAATAGACCACCATTCCCACGAAGGTCAGGAGATACACAGCCACAGTAGTCTGTCTGTGAACTGAAGACTATTAGACTATTCTTTTTTTCCCCATGGATTGTGCCTGTATGTAATGTACTGCATGTGTGTGAACAGAAATGCACTGCAACTGTATTTTCACAATCAACTGAATGCAGCGTAATGTCTGACATTTTTCTTTTTTAAAACAGCGTCCCGGAGCACAATGGAAAAAGACTATCACACGTCTACCAAGAGCCAAACGCATAAAGAGAATTTGACCGAATCAAAACAGGCAAGTGCAACTTTTGCATAAGGCTTCACTATCAACACCTCCCGTTCAATCCTCTGTAAGCGAGAAGGGAAAAAAAGCTCATGATAACTTGTGGTCTGCAGCAACAGGCTCACTACGGGGACGGTGTTCCTGCACAACCACGCGTGAAACATTGCTCAACGCAGCTGTTGTTGTTAACACAACTCAGCCCCTGTGGCTCTCGGACACATGAGGTAGTTTCAACAACCGATATCTGGGTTGACTGCTCGGCATGGGAGGCCCCATAACATTGTTATGGCGACGCTCTCGACTACGGGGTGAAAATAAAGTTAGGGGGGCCCGTGTGCTTAACACAGACAGACAGGCAGCGAGACGTTCGGGAACCGATCGGTTGAATGTCACCGGTCAGTACCGACAGCTCGTTGATGACAGAGGTCAAAGGAGTACGGCAGGAATTATGCAAGCTAACGAGAGCTCACTCCAGCACGCACGACAATTAAGAAAAAAAAAAACCCTGGCCAGAGCACCTTTGGAATGAGATTGATCGGACAGGAGATCAAACAGAATAGTTTTGCATTGTTTACAAAGATAAGTCTAAAACCGCAATTTTTCTAGACAGAGACAAAGCATCATGATTGAACAGTAAGACTCACAGGCCTAAGCTTGCGTTAAGCAGGTTTGTAACTGCAACTGTAGCCCTGCAACTGTGTGAGTCTAATTAAAATGTGCTACGGGAATCAGCTGTTGTGTTCATTGATTTTTTCCGGTTAATCATTTTTTATTGAAAATATCTCTGTTGACGAGCCAGACTAAATTTGAATGCAATCCAAATTTGATTGCATTCGCATTTCCTCACATTAGCTGGTTTGATTACCCAGGCACAGGAACAGAGTACATATGCTACACTGTATGCAGCTGTTAGTAGCATATAGTTTACCGGACCGAAAAAATCATGTTTTAATACAGCACATATTTTTTATATTGGAATACTTTAAAAGAAATTACACACAGAAAAAAAAGAAATCTTGATGAACTTTAGACAGTCCTGTGAAGAATAAGAGTATCATACTTGTAGGTTTTGGTCTTGTCCAACCAGATCCCACATATGAGGGACCCCACCATCCCAGCAATGACTATGGTGAGGCCAATTCTCCCAGCATTAACCTCTTCACCCTGTGAAAATGACAGTTTGTGTTTTCTCAGTGCAATTATTCTGAGATCAAACATTAGACATCATAACACGTTAACACATGTTAGTTCTCTGATCTGGGTTGAGCTGACTTAATACGAAAGTAGCTATAACCTTAACCAGGTTGTCTTTTTTAGACCTGTGGAATAGTCCATTTTAAATGTATTAAGGGAAGAAAATCATAAACGGCACAATTATTCGCTTGTCAGAGGGTGCTCATCTGAAGAAATTCACCTGAGTATGCAAGGATATCCAGTAGTTGTAGGAAATAACAAAACCTTATGTAGACAGCAGTATTGATTCTGATAACATTGGTGGGGAGACTTACTGGATAGCGTTCAATTATCATGCGGTTGAGCAGCGTGGAAACAGCATAGAAACAGCCAACATTGAGCCCTGCAAAAAAAGCATAACACATGTATGTTTTCTCAAAGCACTCTTAGAGGCGTACATTGAAGGGGCTGTAATCTACAGAGGAGCAGGCCTGCGGGGTGAGCAAGAACAGCCAGATGGGACACGTGTATTTTGATTTCCCTGACCCTTTCCCAAAGGGCGCCTGGCAGAATCACACATGGAGCCCAAACAAGGCCCACAGCCTCTCGACTTCCACACAAGTGCAAAGGAGGCTAGTTTGACTTTGGGATAGATTTTAAAGCGTCCCAGAAGTTTTCAATTGTTGACAGCTCTGCCCTTAACTTATTTCTTATTTGTCACATCACAAGGTAACCATTATAAAACCCAAATTAAAACCACCCAAATTAAATATCTACTAATAAACTAAAATGTCATCTTCAAACACCAGTGACCGTGTGACCTCCCCCTGTTGCTTCTGACCGAGGACCGGCTAAACAAGAGTTACAGCATTAAGTGCATTCAAAATGCCCACATGTCTGTCCCCAACAGCTGCAGCGTAACGCCAGTGCTGACCACCGCTGACCACTGGTGTAACTGGGGGTTCAGGGGACACACCGTAGCTGACCACGAGAAGCATGAAGGGCCGGTTACGCAGCAGTCTGAGGATGGAGGCCATGTAGGAGTACTCCTCTGGTGGGATGCTCCTGGCTTGTACCTGAGCCAGGGTGGGGGGGATTTCTGGCTTCTCTTGGAACACTGTTGGATACAAAACCAATAATAAGAAATAGGGCACAAAACCATTGTCATACAGCACCCTCCACAGTTATTAGCACCCACAGTAAAGATGAGACAAAAGAGGTTCTAAAAAACCAAGGAGGAAAAACCAACCCACAACATCACAGAACCTCCAACATACTTAACAGTGGTTATCAGGTTGTTTTCGGTATGGTAATTCTTCTTCTTGCACCTTGAGTGCCAAATTTTAGTTTCATGTGACCATAGCATCTGGTTCCAGTAGCGTTTAGCATACTCCGGGCACATGTATTTGTGGTGACAGGAAAAGCTTTTTTCTGGTATGCCTTCCAAATAATTGTTGGGCATGCGTGTAAATCCTGTGTTTTCTGCCAACACTTTAATCTGTCGTTCACCATACAATATAAATGGCAGAAATATTATTTAAAGAAAAAACGGATCCATTCTAAAGCCAACCTGCTGATTTGTCTGTCCCATCAAGAAAAACAAGCAGCTGCTCAGTCAAATTAGCTGTTGATAGCAACACACTGGTGACAGCATTGCCTCAACATTTACCATCTCATGACCTGTGTATAATCAATAGCAGAGATATTTTCTTTCTTTCCTTTCATTCTGCAGGAGCTTTTGGAAGCTTTTTTCAGTTTACAGCCAAAGGGCTGATCCCACCTCAAGCCTCTACAATGTTTTCCTTGTGAAGCTGTATCATACATTTTGATATTTTGAGAGTTAAGCTGATGCTGAACATATACATACTATCAAACAAATGTGAAAACCTGTTTCTCAAGTGATCGACCAATGTTTGAAGGTGTCGTTAAACACACAAGTGTTAAGGTGTGGTTAAAACGAACAAGGTGTGTGATACTGTGGCTGTACTATACATGTCATCCATCTGTGGTAATTAAGCCATGAGCAATAGTAAATTCTACACTGACGCTTTGAGAGACCTGTATATTGACATGTAAAGAATGCCGCCACTTTCCTTTTCTTACTAAATACAATCATTCAGAACATGATCCATTCAAATCGTAAACATACAAAAACCTCTAAAAAAGTGGAGTAAAATGCGTTTTACACGTTTAAAGCTCTGCGTTATCCCAGTTACCAGGTTGTTTATTATTTGAACAAGCTTATAAATTAGCAGTTCTACCATTCTCTTACCGAAGATTACCAGAATGAAGATCACAGTTGCCACTCCAGCAGAGATGTAGAACATGACGCTGATGTGGTATGCCAGCACATCTTTATCGTCGACATTCGGCACAAGCATGGGTGGCACCAGGAAGCCAATGGCAATGCCCAACTGTAGATCACATGGTAAAAGAAAAACCTCATCAGTCAATAACTGCTCCCCTTACACCTGCACACTGAGTTACATGGAATGTATTCAGTGGATGGATTGTCAAAAGAGCTGGACAGCACAGGGCCCACATAATCACAAACTGGCTTTTTGAACATGATAATAAGTTCATTTTACTGTAACGGCCTCCACAGTCCTACAGATTTCCATCTGTACAGGATGTAATGTAATATCCATCATGTATATGGGATCTGCAGCAACTGAGTGATTTTATCATGTCAATATGGACCAGAATATCAGATAAATGTTCATAGCACCTTATTGAGTCTATGCCACAAATAACTAAGGCAGTTCTCTATACTAGCAAGGTACCTAATGAAGTGAGTGTATGTTCTTTCCTTAATTATTATTTAATTATAGTGTCTATACATTTTATCTAATCTAGCTATGTGATTGTCTACCATGATTATCATACATTTTCTAAATACATTTTTGTAGTTGGATCTCAACAAACATACTGTCGCACTGCTCAGGAAATGAAAATCATTTTGGCTTTCCATATTTTTGGGCTAATTTATACATGTATATCACCTAAAATGTCACTCTGAAAAATAATGTTTAGTGAGGTAAAATTAAACGTTCTGATATCTCAATGGTCTCACACACCACTACTGTGCCAGGTGTGGAAAGTCCACACACCTTCATTGTGGCAGTCGATGAAAGTCCACACACCTTCATTGTGGCGGTCGATGAAAGTCCACACACCGCCACCGTGGCAGGCAGTAAAGATAGGGATTTGGGTTAATCCTGTCTGCAGTAATATATTATTGTCTTTATGGTGCATCTATGGTCCGCACGTTCCCTTGCCATTCCTGGGGGGGGGGGGGGCATCATCTCATGCCAGGCCCAATGTGAGAGGATAGGTTGGGCTATACTCTGCCTTCCCTCAGGATAGTTAGTTAGTGGTTTGTTCATGATTTTAAAGTTTGTTTGGCAAAGTAGGCTGATCCATTGCCTGGGACATAACTCTTCTTGGGAACTAGACCGTATAGAGTGTGTCTCAGTACCCGGCCTCCTCTGTCTAAGTACCCAGTGTGACTGACGCAATAGGTTATCTTCCATAGGGCACTGTGAAAAGTCTTTTAAACCTTCCTAGGTTTCAGCTTTTCTTTGACTTCTTTCAAGCCACTCTGCATCAACTTTTGCATAGCTTGCTTGGTATCTGTATAATCACTTTCTACAACTGCTGTAAAAACTGCATTATAAAGGACATTAGACTGATTCAATGATAATTTTAAAAGAACTAAAGTATTACAAAAGCCATTTAGCCACATAGTGGGGTCATGATTTATGTCATGGTTTGGTACGATCTCAGGTATAGGTAAAAAATGTGTCAGGGAGAATTTATATACTAGTTTTGAAACTTGTTTAATTGACTTGAGAGTAATAACTCTGTAGGACAAGACTCGTTCATTCGAACAGCTTGAAGAGTATCTATACAACGGGCATCTTCCTTACTGTCAGCATTCTTTTTACTGAACGACTCAAGAAGATATGTGTCAGTATAATGATTTGAACTTCCAAGGACTAGTTGATTAATCTTTAGCGACATGAACTCAGTATCAATATGCCCTGAGAAACAGGGAACCACAAAAAAAACAACACAACTTTGTCCCCCCAAGCTCTTTTTAAAGATTTGTTTTATTACAAATGTGTGTACCGCTACAAGGCCATTGCATGCAAAGGATATTTGACCAATTATTAAACATGATTATTCTACATAATGTTAATCTGTTATCTACTTTTGGTGAAATGTGGGGAATGCACAAAACATGACATGAATTCAATAGGGTTAATGCGAAAAAAGGTTAATGCAAGAAAATACCATCAAATATGAACAGACAGTCTTCATTTCATAATTTCAGATCCTAAGTTCTGATATACGAAGCCAAAACAAGATATTTGTCACTGTCCAAATAATTTCAGAGTACTGTATATTTAAATAAGAGAACATTTTCTTATCATAATAAGAATTATATCACATTCACAGCTCCATGCAACTGCCCTAAATCCACTGTGTGAAAACTGTATGTGTGTGGTATTTCTCATTTTCAGGCTTGTTTAACCTTTAACATTTCCAAGATGACATAGAACAAGGTCTCATAGTTTAAGTACAATGTTTACATTTAGAGTAGGGTGTTCTGATCCTTTAACTGTCTTCAAGGCATTTCACTGACTGGAAAATCGACACAGGTGTCAACAGTGTTCCTCAGGGTGACTTTAGAATAACTGAAGTGTGGTCTTTGTTTAATAATTCGCTTAAATAAACAGAACAGACACATAAAATGCATTAAAAATCCTAGATTCTCAAAAGGTATGTACCTGTGACTGATAATGCACAACAATGGGCTATTGACATTCTGTTATACGGCTATGTAAGCATTTAAGTCCTGATTCTATCAGCTTTCACAGAAACATTTGTTGGAATGTCACACTTCAAAGCATTGAGTCGGTGGTTAAAAATAAATGAAAAAAACACAAAACTAAGTAGCCTTTCAACTACTATACATAAAAGTAAAGGAACTGAAGTCAGGATTGAGTCAAAGCACTATAAACATTCACGACAATGACCGGTATTGAATGTTTATAACACACTCTGACTGCAAAGAACTAAAGTAAAAGGAAAAATAACTAGTTTAGTTTTGAAGAATTAAGGTTCATTCATGTGGTAATTCCCAGTAGGCTATGAAACTGGGCGAATGTTTACAGGTCAGGCCATCATACCTTCCCTTTAATGTTGACAGGATGTTCCAGCTGGTCAAAATCAGAATCAGCTTTATTGCCAAGTAGGTTTACAAAGTAAGTGATAAATAACACAGTAATTAGGAAAATAACACAGTAAGTAAACAAATTAAAATAACACATTAAAAAGAAAGTACCAGCGAAGAAAAATCATCCATACCCAAGGATTTCCAAAAGGGTGATACAGATTAATTTGATACAAAACGTATTCTAGACAATGTACAGGCAATGTATTTGCAAGACCAGATTATATATTTCAGATCAACTCGATTAATATGCAAAGAGATCTTTATCTGGTTCTCTTCATGTATATTACGTATAAAAAGTCACCACCCCATATAAAACATTTCACCTTTTGTTTTCTTACAGCCTGAGATGAAAAAACATTAAACCAGCCATTTTCGAAATGTATTTATATACATTAACCCATAATATCCATCCATTTAATAAATCTCTTAAAATGGAAAGAATATTATAAATCAGTAAAATACCCTGTGTGGATAAGTGAACACCCCAATGAGTTATCTGGTGGAACCCCATTTTTTCATTACAGCCATGTGTCTTTTTAAATACATCTCCACTAACTTAGTCAGAGTAACATTTGCCCATTCTTCTTTGCAGAATTGTTTGAGCACAACCCAATTGCATGGTGACCATGCATTCTTCAAGTAATTCCAGATTCTTAACAGGATTTAGGTCAGGGCTCAGACTAGGCCACTCCAGGAAATGTTCTAGTCCTTCAGCCACCGGTCAGTTGCTTTGACGTTCATTTGCATGTACAAATGTGAACCATCATCCCTTTTCCTGGCAAGGAGGGCTGCAGATTCCTCTCAAGAATCTGTTAGTATTGAGCATTGTCCATCTTCCCCAATATCCTGACAAATGCTCCCAGCACAACAGAAAGCTGCCACTGCATCACTGTAGGAATGGTATTCTTTGCGTGGAAACATTTACTGAGCTTTTGCCAGACATGGTTTTGCGTTCAGTTCAACTTTGGTCTCATTTGACCACAGCACCTCTTGTTTGAGCTTTTTGGCAAAGCTCAAACAAGACTTAATGTTGCGTTTTTTCAGGAGTTTAAAAGACAAGTAAACCATGCCACCCTCCCATAGATTGGTGGAGCTTTTGTGATATTGTGGTCACACTGACAGGTTTTAGGCATAAAGGCCTGACGCTCCTTTAAAGTTACCATTGGCTTCCGGTGGCCTTACTGATCATCCAGTCTGATTTGTGTGCAACAGATGCCAGCGAGTGCAGCGCTGCGCAGTGAGTGAAAACCTCCCCAACGCCTAAAAGCCACTCTTGCGACAGACGCTAAAGCCCAAGGTTTTTAGCCTTTTCGCTGGAGCGCCCGACTCCCATCCTGAGGAACCGGGTTTGTGACCTGTTACACTGGTGCCGTGACCCCGATGGTGGGAATGAGATTGAAGAGGGCAAGTGTAACGGAATCCAGAGGGTACAGTGCAGGGCCAAGTCAGTGGGCGTCAGAGTAGGACCTTTACATACGCAAGGACTGGGTGGGGCCATATGCCTTCCGTTTCTTAATAATTCTATTAACTTTGCTCCAAGGGATAGGCCTTTGAAATCATTTTATATCCTTCCCCTTGTGTCTTTCCAGAGGTTTGTCTCGCAGATCTTTTAAAGCTCCTTTCTGCCCACAATGGATTCTTTGCTTTGAATTCCACTACTAATCAATGGAGGGTTTTGTTCTTCTGAACAAATCAAAGACACTGCAATTGATCACAGATGGGAGCCAATTAGAAGGTGGTTGGTTATACCAACGCAAGTTTGAAGTTGAATTGTAAGAAGGGTGTTCACTTCTCCAAACAGGGTATTTAACGGTTTGAAGTCATTTGCTGATTTTTCCCCCCCTTGGATATTATGAGTTACTATGTGTTAATAAGAAGGAAAAAGACGGATTTTATGTGTTTATATTTCAGGCTGAAAGGAAACAGAAGGTGAACATTTTGAAGGGGGTGGTGACTTTCTTTAACCCACTGTTTGCTCACAGGTCAATCATTTGAGTAGGACCTTATGACCTAAGGGGCCAATTGTAAGTTCATTTACTCAAGCTATGGGATGTTCCAAAACCTAGCTTGGAAGAACAAACCATTTTTTTTTTAAATCCATGTTTCTTCCTAAATTGGGACCCAACAAGATAGTTTTTCCAAGCCACTATGCATAAACATTTGTTGATTGTCCTTTAGGAGTTTTACGCTGGGTGTCTGTAAAAGCACTTGGTGACCACTGCTTCTGTAAAATAGGGCTTCGAGAATAACATTTGATTGATTGATTGTTAGTGTCTCAGTGTTTGACAGTGAGCCTTCCATTGTCTCTTACTTTCAAAGAGTGAGCAATTTTATTAAAATACCTGTTATACAGTTCCTTCTGTAATTATTGGGACAGTCAATGTTCTTCTTCTTCAATTTGCTTTGTACTACAAAATGTTGATTTTAAATAAAATAATGACATATCATTTAGATTCTCAGTTTTGATAAAATGTTTTGTTTTGACACATTGGTTTAGAAATGTTTTATACATTGTTCGACTATTTCAGAGCACCAAAAGTATTGGGATATTTAGATTTTTTAAGTGTACACATATGAGAGCTCTCATTGAAAAGTAGTGGGCTCATCAATGGCAAAAACCCTGGAAAACCAAATAGGACCTCTACAGTGAATAACAAATGAATGTCCACCATAACGATCTTTATTGGAAATGTATTTGCTAATGGCAAGTTTTAAAAGTTATATTTATAGTCCTCTTTTTTCCCGAAATCAAAAGTACTGGAATGGTTGGCTTTACAAATGTTTGTTCAGATAGGTGTGTTCTGTCATGTTATTTGTGCAGTCATTTGAGAGCTGT
>JACXGK010007336.1:0-19525 GCA_016801125.1 Novumbra hubbsi | reverse complement strand
AAGGCAGTGGAAATGTCAATGAGCACACACATTCATGTTGTCTCTCACACATTTGGGGACAGATGATTTTTAGCTGATTGATTGATGGGGTGAGTCGTATAACCACATCTTGTGTTGCTTGAAGACGTATGTCCGCCGTTAGGCTGCTTGCTCCTTTCTGCATGTTTATCTAGGTTTCCTGCTAGCATGCTTATATATCTCCATGCCTCCTTACCATACCTGTATTGCCAGTCTGTTGAGCCTCTCTTCTCAACTGCCTGATAAATATTGTCTGTAAAATGAGAGCCTCTGGTGGTCAAGTTAATGTACTGCATTGAATGAAGGCAACTGCTGCCTGCATTGCTTTTTTATCTCTCTCTCATTTATTTTCCAATGTAGCTAATGCTAATGTAGCTAATGCTCACAGACACAGTTTACAACATGTGTATGAATGGTGTTCCCATTACATTACATACATCACTGATTTCATAGCGATAACTCATTCTTTGAACAGAGCGTTGTACACAGCACTACAAACGTTGCATTTGAGAAGTGAAATATAAGATTATTGATTGAATGACAGGAACAACAGAAATAGAGAGAAAGATTTGATTAGATAACAACGATTATAGTATAAAGTATATATATTGTTGTGGGTTTGTCGTTCAACTCCTTCTGATTAGACATTAGTAACAAGCACACCATGTTAAGTAGTGAATATAAAGGCCTAGCAGTTTTTTTCCTGTGTAGTTTCAAGCTTACTTTTATCTTTCAGGCATCCTGATTATCAGCCAGCTAAGATGTTACTGGTAAAAATCCTCTCAAGGGAGACATATTCCAGAAAAAACTTCCTGAAACAGACCTAAACTGTGATTACGGTTCAAAAGGACAGGACATGGGGAAAAAAAGCAGTTCTATCAACCACCATTAAACTTAGACTTAAACTTCCGATAACAGTCTACTGGGTAAATGAGAATAGCGCCACTCAGAGGCCATGTCGTGAAAAGACACCTGAATATTGGGCAAACCAAACAATAATTATTATTAGAATTTGGTCACTGAGAGCCAGCTACAGTGGTAATCTACAGTGTACAGTAAAATAATGATGACTACATTTGCAAACAGGCTACCTAAAAAAAGCTGTTCTCAACACCTATCGTAGGGGAATTTGTGTGTTTCGCATAGCAACATAATGAATTTCCTAAGGAATCAATTAAGTAACCATAGTATTATAGAAGTAAAATTTTTATGGTCAATAAGCTGTGACAGCTGTGTTGTCAAACCGGTTCCACGGAGGGCCGAGTGTCTGCAGGTTTTCACTCTCAACTTGTACTTGACAGATTCAATATGTCACTAATTGGTTAGATCTGCCCTCACCTGGTTGTTTAGGTCTGAACTGGGAACCAATTAACAGGAAAAAACTAAAACCTGCAAACACTCGGCCCTCCGTGGAACTGGTTTGACACCCCTGGCCTATGCGATAGTACTAGGACACAAAGAACACTAGAAGGTAAAGTCATAAATTACACCAGATGACACCATGACCTCTCTCTCTCCATGGTCAAACTCTGGATCTGTTTTATGGGAATGCAGCTAATTGCTATCTTATCTGCCTGTTGTAACACTTTGTAGGCCTTTGGGATCTTTTGAGGTCAGGGGTCATGAGTTGCATGATGTCCCAAACACCCACCACACCACGGTACCCCAAGTGTTTAGGGCGGGAGGTAATTAGTGAATGAAGGAGGACGGACCGCCTAGAGTGTGTCATGAGTCTGTTGAATGGGACACGAGACAAGACATAAATATATATATTGCGTTGTGTGCGTTCGAAAGTTGTACGCTGGTCTTTTCTGCAGAAACTGCATGGCTTTATGATGACGTCCGTTAAACTCAATTTGATTCCAAAACCTCTGAAGTTCTTGCATCCTTTTGAGTTGGGAACTGAAGTGATTCCCACGACACTATCAGTTACTAGTTACCAGTGAGTCTGGTGGGCTGGCATTCTACCAGTATTTTTGCTGAGCTTCATTTCATGACAATAGAACAAATGTGCAGACCCAGCTGAAAGCCGGGGATGCCGGGCTGGTACTTCATGGACCCAGGCCCAGAGAGGACTCTGTCCGATGACAGATGGAGTGGCGTCCACAAACAGACTACCGGGAAGCAAGGTTCTGTGGCGGGACGATGGATAGTCTGGCCCCAGGGGGCGGAGCAAGAGAACGGGTTGATAGATGCCCAGTGACAGATAGAGGTTGTCTGTGGTAACAGAGCTGTTAGGACTAGGACACGTGAAAAGGCGCTGTATTCATTCGCAGCCTCCAGAGAGAACAGAAGAATATGCCCGTGTTGGGCTTTCATCGAGACCTATTCGTCAAAAGAGAAGCAAGCCAACTGCCAGTTGTAGGCAGAAACCCTGTATACCATGACGAATGCCATGTCAACCATCCCGGTTTGAGTAAGTGGCGTGCCTAAGGTGGGGCTGTGTGTCGTTGCTTATTTCTGCCTGCTGCGTCATCTCCAGATGGCAATGGAATAGCAGCCAGGAAGTAACAGCGTGTGTGGAGAGATTATGCCTCGCCCCTCCCCACCTTTGAAACCATGGCAACTCAAAGCAGGAGGTTTACGCTCAGGGAGATGCTTCCCTGGTGGTGAGGAGACATCCTCAGAAGGGACCTTTTTTGGTAGGGTGAAACTCAAGGATCGGGTTAAGAAAATGTGGTTCAGTTTAGGATCGGGTACGTTAGAGTTAGAATTAAGAATAGAATTATGGTTAGAATTAGGGATAGAATTAGAGTTAGAATTAGGGATAGAATTAGGATTAGAATAAGGGATAGAATTAGGGTTAGCTCTAACATGCAACTTTTGAAATCCACTTGTATTGCTGCTACAGTACTGTCTGTTGTTAAACAGAAAAGCGTGTTCTGAATGTATGGCTACAACAGATAAATATTTAGAGCTTTAGGCCATACTAACCATGCTGCACTTGACTGGCTGTCTGTTCCGTGCACAGACATGGAGCAGCCGGGGTGTGTCTTGGAGCCTTTATGACACAGCCAAAACCAAGGACACGATACTGTAGCAGGATATTGGTAATTGCATTGCCGTGGCCATTATAACTGGAAGATGCATTAGGGGAAACAAAGCTAGAACAGCCCCGGACATTTGTCACTGTAGTGGTTGGGATGGGAGTGGCACATCCAGCATCACGGTACTTTGTTCCTAACGTAACATCATCGTTACTTATTCCAGATTGATAGAGGACTATATTTACTTTATTGAGATGTATTCTGTTTTGGCAGCTAACTATGAGGAAGTGACTTTTGCACTGCGCCGTTCAGATCCCACTGGTCGTTCCTCATATACAACATCACATTATTTGCTCTCCTAGAACAGTAAAGTGCTTCCTTCGGCAAATTTCATTTGTTCTAGGGAAACTTAGCCCCGTTCCATTTAGCTGAGCAGGCAGACCCTAAAGATACTCCAAACTGCCCCCCCTGCCCCCCCCCCAACACAGTGATGACTGGGATCTGGGCCAGACACAGCCTGACTGTACACCAGAGGGGGTGCTTAAAGTAGCCACTATCCAGACCCCACTGTATGTCTGGATGGACCGGCAGAGGCCTTGTAACAGAGCGGAGTGGAGTCTGTTCTCTGACTAACAGACAGATGGACTTCGATGACGCTGTCCTGGTCTACCAAGCGGAACGTTCCGGTATCCATCTCAATGACACGGTGATGCCATCACACCCTCTGAACTCCCACGCTGACACAGCAGCAGTGGGAGTCCGGGACATGATAACAGAAAGCTTTAAAACTGCGTTTCATCAGAATTCACTGGACAGGACATCATCTATGTTTTTCCTAATAACTGTACGATTTCTAAATTGAATCTGTATGAGTCAGTCTCATGTAATGTTTCCAGACACCACAGTTGAACTTTCTTTGGGAACAATTGCCTATTATTATCTCAGTCTTTAAGCAGATGCTTTAATCCGCAGCAATTTACAGAACAAATACATATTCCTGTTTTTTCAAACTGGTTTGCTGTGGCAATGTTGTACTCCTCCCAAAAACCTGGCCTTGCAAGCACCACACACTACCCACCATAAATACCCCAAATCAAAACCTTGTAAGATAGGAATGTGTCATTTCGTACATTCATACAGTGGGGCGAAACATCTGAAAGATGTTATGCAGTTCTGGAAGCAAACCAGGTTCTCAATGGAAATAAAATCGCAACCTTTCAGAAATCCTGTTAGAAGAAGAAAAGGTGAGATCATGACGAAAATGCTGTAAAATGCAATCTACCCCCAAACACACTGCACACAATGTAGACAATAGTTCTAGTAATGAATTACACTTCAGGCTTTCATGGGGGGGCCTGAGGTCATTTTCATTATAGCTCTCGTTCCTCCATGTTGTCTTATATTATATGTTTTACATGGTTCCAGTAGTTAATAACTACTCTATGAAGACATATTGGTGTTCTCTGAATTCTATTGATTGCAATGATGGGATTGATCTCAGGACATGTTACAGGAACACTCTGTACATGTCCCTTGTGAATGCACTGCAGTATATTCAGCAGAGAGAATGATTTATAACAGAGCTTTACAGCCTAGAATGTATTCCCATGTAGAAGATGACTTGGGATTTGTTAAGACCAGGCAACTTATTGTCATTAATGTCGATCACCTGCCCATTGGAGCTGCTTCTTTTGTTTTTTTAACTGTAACTGATGACAAACACTCAATGTTTATGTCGGTCAGACCGTTCTGACCTCTGACCATAGATACCTGGGGATTCTGAAGACCAGGATGTTTCAGTGATAAAGGAACGGTGACACTGACCACACTAATGTGCTTCGGTCACTAGTTTTACCCATTCTATTCTATGGGACCTTAAAGCCTTGATGCCCTGTACACAGCAGAATGGACACATGACTCACTGTCACTTCTAGTGAATAGCTAGGTGTATCTATACATCTAAATACACTGCGCAAAGAATTAGGGGAACACTTGAATCACACATCGGGTCTTGATGAAGCAAATATATTAAAGACCCACATCTTTACTTTACATTGTGTATTTCATTTAGAACAAAATTATGTAAGAACGGTCAATGGAAACCAAAATCAACGACTGACTGGGGGCTGGATTCAAACCTAGAAAATCAAAGTAAGCAACCAGTCCTGGATCAGTGTATCAGTAAGCTCATGGACAGTTTGTGGCACTACTTGATGTGTTCTTGGCGGTTATTTATTTCAACCTATTCAAAATGTAAATGACTTCCTAGATCCCTGGGTGGATTATTTCCCTATTCAGGTAATACTTGGTGATGACACTATAGCCAGAAATACTGCTTTAGACCCACCCAAGCTGACAGTTTAACAACACTGGACTATTACTTCAATAAAATCCCAGTATTAAGTATACTTGATTATCAGACTATTTAGGACTTTATTTTAGAAGACCTTATTAGAGTGCTTTATATTGTGTCATTTAGTAGGTGGATTACATTACAAAGTTATATTGGTACTGTTTAGAACAGTTTTGCCTGGAAAATCAAAATGGCATCCATTTTATTGAAATGCCCGTCCGGGGTGAACAACAGGCTTTCCAGACAGCCTCAAATAATTTCTATTAAAACCTATTAGTGTGCCATTTGGATATTCCTTTCCTGACGTGCACATTTATGTCACCTATCCTGAGTACTGATGTTGCGTTTGTTATTTTAATGAAATAAGAATAAAACCATCACTCATTTAAATGAGAGAGAGAATAAACAAACAAGAGACCGTGGCTGACTATACATGCTTTTCCACACCAGATCTTACAGACTCTCTTGAGGAAGAGAAGAATACATATTTTTTCGGCCACTTTATTCTCAACATGCAAAGGAGAGAGACAGCAAAAAAAGGATTTTGATAATAGGTTGAAATTAAAACATCTGTGCAACAATGAAAATCTGGTCTCCCATTTCTGCAATATGTTCTGCTTTCAACTGAATTGAGAGGAATAGAGGGAGCGAAGAGGATCAAGCTAAGTGGATCAAGTCAGACCTGCAGGAAACAACCCCTTGATCCTGTCGTGATGACTCACCCATTATAGCTGGTGGATGGAAACGTCAGAACAGAACTGTAACAACCAAGATAATTGCCACGTGTAACTCGTGAGCCTCAATAAATTCCTTTGAAAGAAAATAGGCAGAAATATGCCTCATGAATTGACCTTGCAGTCAGTAAAACTGCGCATCACTAAAAAAGGGCTAAAACAACCACACCGCATTCCTCAAAGCCCCAAAGCAAAGTGATCACATTGTATGAATAAAACAATGAAGGTTAAGTACACGAGCGTTAATCAATCTATCACTCTCTGCACCACACGCATTTGTGTCCCCCGCTCAGTTGTCAGGGGATGGGGCGACCTATCAAAAGGTCTTTGGTGTCCTGCTCCGTTGCTAGGCCGGGCACCGAGGGAAAGACATTATTGCCCCGGCTTAAGAAGAACGCTCTGCGGGTCACCGTCCTGGAAATGTCATCCCTATTTCAGGTTTCAGACCCTCCACCATGATTCATTAAGGTCACTTTATTGGATTCCATTAGTAGAGGATAATGAGAAGGGGAAAGAACTTTGGCTGATATCACCCCCCCCCTAGGTGACTCCTTAATACTAGAGTACCTCTGCTAACGGCGTGCGAAGCTGCATGGAGAGCATCACGTGGAAGAGGCCAGTAATGATTAGCCATCATTATGCCACTGACAATTACAAAATGGATTATTCAATTTGCCACATGGATGAGGAATGTTTCAGGTTTTATTTTTGCTCTAGGTTAGACAGAGATCTTCATCTCCAGACAACAATGCTTGAGAAGAACAGGTGGTGGGCAACAACAGACAGGCCACCCCCCTGTAACCTCCTAATTACCAACTTTATTAAGCAATGTCCTCATTCAACATGGCTATTTATCAGGCCTGAGGCAGAATACTTGACTGACTTTTTTTTCTCAGTCAAATCAAAAACATATATACATACAGTATCATAAAAACTTCTGAAGTAATTAAATAATGACAACACACCATACTACAGTAGATATACTATACGCTATACTAAATATGATGTGCATTATATTAGCTTTGCGATACACTATTAGACGACACACTGCACACCATACATTAAACTAGATAAACTTTACACTATAATTGCTACACTAAACACTACATTAGCTATACAATACATTATATTAAATATACAGTAGACTATCCTAGCTTTTCTATACATTGTATTAGCACTATTGTAACGTCCAGGGTAGCACGGTGCCGGTTGGTGGTGGTATTTTGGGTGCACTTTTATTTTGAAGCACACTTTGGTCACTTCGGACATTACACGCACCTGTTTGCACTCTGTAATTTGTGTGTGTGTTTATACAGTGGGGCAAAAAAGTATTTAGTCAGCCACCAATTGTGCAAGTTCTCCCACTGAAAAAGATGAGAGAGGCTTGTAATTTTCATCATATGTATACTTCAACTATGACAGACAAAATGAGAAAAAAAATCCAGACAATCACATTGTAGGACTTTTTATGAATTTAATTGCAAATGATGGTGGAAAATAAGTATTTGGTCAATAACAAAAGTTTATCTCAATACTTTGTTGTATACCCTTTGTTGGCAATGACAGAGGTCAAACGTTTTCTGTAAGTCTTCACAAGGTTGTCACACACTGTTGTTGGTATTTTGGCCCATTCCTCCATGCAGATCTCCTCTAGAGCGGTGATGTTTTGGGGCTGTTGCTGGGCAACACAGACTTTCAACTCCCTCCAAAGATTTTCTATGGGGTTGAGATCTGGAGACTGGCTAGGCCACTCCAGGACCATGAAATGCTTCTTACGGAGCCACTCCTTCGTTGCCCGGGCGGTGTGTTTGGGATCATTGTCATGCTGAAAGACCCAGCCACGTTTCATCTCATCAATGCCCTAGCTGATCGAAGGAGGTTTTCACTCAAAATCTCACGATACATGGCCCCATTCATTCTGTCCTTTACACGGATCAGTCGTCCTGGTCCCTTTCCAGAAAAACAGCCCCAAAGCATGATGTTTCCACCCCCATGCTTCACAGTAGGTATGGTGTTCTTTGGATGCAACTCAGCATTCTTTGTCCTCCAAACACGACAAGTTGACATGTACTGGCTTCAGCAGGGAGACACGCCTGGCACCGCAGGATTTGAGTCCCTGGCGGCGTAGTGTGTTACTGATGGTAGGCTTTGTTACTTTGGTCCCAGCTCTCTGCAGGTCATTTACTAGGTCCCCCCGTGTGGTTCTGGGATTTTTGCTCACCGTTCTTGTGATCATTTTGACCCCACGGGGTGAGATCTTGCGTGAAGCCCCAGATCGAGGGAGATTATCAGTGGTCTTGTATGTCTTCCATTTCCTAATAATTGCTCCCACAGTTGATTTCTTCACACCAAGCTGCTTACCTATTGCAGATTCAGTCTTCCCAGCCTGGTGCAGGTCTACAATTTTGTTTCTGGTGTCCTTTGACAGCTCTTTGGTCTTGGCCATAGTGGAGTTTCGAGTATGACTGTTTGAGGTTGTGGACAGGTGTCTTTTATACAAGTTCAAACAGGTGCCATTAATACAGGTAATGAGTAGAGGACAGAGGAGCCTCTTAAAGGAGAAGTTACAGGTCTGTGAGAGCCAGAAATCTTGCTTGTTTGTAGGTGACAAAATACTTATTTTCCACCATAATTTGCAAATAAATTCATAAAAAATCCTACAATGTGGTTTTCTGGATTTTTTGTTCTCATTTTGTCTGTTCATAGTTGAAGTGTACCTGTGATGAAAATTGCAGGCCTCTCTCATCTTTTTCAGTGGGAGAACTTGCACAATTGGTGGCTGATTAAATACTTTTTTGCCCCCCTGTATGTCCTTTGTTTCTGTCACCGGGTGTGGCTCATTGTGGACATCATGCTTGAATGTAAGTCCCGTCATGGTGTTTCGTCTTATGTGTTTTAGCTCCTGGTTTCAGCATCTTTAATTTACTCCGTTTACAGTTCTTTTTCTTTTGTTTTTGTAAATAAATTCCCTTTATTTGTAATAATGTCTGCGAATGGTTCCTGCACTTCCCAAACCCGTGACAACTATACACTATACTATCCATTATACCAGCAATACTATACTAGTTATATATACTATACTATCCAATATACCAGCAACACTATACTAGTTATATACACTATACTATCCATTATACCAGCAGCACTATACTAGTCATAAACATAATACTATCCATTATACCAGCAGTACTATACTAGTTATATACACTATATATGTTATACTATACACTATACTAGCTATAATAAACAATATAATAGATATACTATAGAGTATATTTGCTACAATATACACTATCAATTATACTTACTATAAAATACACTATAGTAGCTATACTATACACTGTACTAGAGTACACTGTACTTAACGACAGTAAATGATACTACCTACTGTACAGCGCATTTGAAATATCCGCCCGATAATATCATTACACTGCAGGATTCACACCTCCTGTTGTGTTCAGTGTCAACAGTATCAGTGACAGAACAGCATTGGTCTTTCCGCTCTTTATCACCAAATTGTCATAACCCACATAAATAATGCAGAGGTGTTCTCCTTGCGCTGACAGTGTCTATACCTTATCGCCGTCCATCTCCACGGAGAGCAAAGAGACGGAGACTCGGAAAGAAGCTCAACGACAGCCTGTAAACATTAACACACTGACATTCCGCTGAATTCCTGAAGCAGCTTCACCTGAAGAGTCAATACACGCATACCGGTTCTTAACCGGAGCCAGAGATTCTTCACACCTGAATGGAACCACTGTTTTATTGTCATTCAACGTCACACCACATTTCCTTCAAGGGAATTAGAGTGACACTGGTTCACATCAGTCTGTTGTAGAAGGCTTATGCACAAAGCACCACAGGCTCTGTGAGACATTAGCACCATGGACAGCGCTCTATAAAGGAACAGTGCAAGCCTCATTGCAAAAGTGGCACTAAAGAAAAAGTACAGTACATAAGTACAGTAGGCAACCTACAGCCAAGAGAGATTAGCGTTGTCTTGCACAATACAGGTTGCAATAGATTATAGGCTGTAAACCTCCAAGCGGAACCCACCAAATGAGATTTGATTATAACATTACAGCTTTTATGTGTTGGATAAGTCCGGAACTGTAGGTACATTAATTAAATCAAGAGCTTAAATAGATTTTAAACTAGCTGAGAATGTCCTCTTTTATGTGTTGTTCTTCCAGGGTGGACCCACCCAACGGTTTAAAATGTAGAGACAATTGTTAAATTGGATTAGCGAAATTGATCTATGACAGTTGTAGCCAAACTTAATTAAAACCTAACAAAACCACTGTCCCTTATCCTCTAACCAAACCACTGTCCCTTAGCCTCTAACCACACCACTGTCCCTTAGCCTCTAACCAGACCACTGTCCCTTAGCCTCTAACCCACCACTGTCCCTTAGCCTCTAACCACACCACTGTCCCTTAGCCTCTAACCAAACCACTGTCCCTTAGCCTCTAACCACACCACTGTCCCTTAGCCTCTAACCACACCACTGTCCCTTAGCCTCTAACCAAACCACTGTCCCTTAGCCTCTAACCAAACCAATGTCCCTTAGGCTCTAACCAAACCACTGTCCCTTAGCCTCTTAACATGACATTGAAAACATACTTCTTGTGTAATTCAAGACTCTTTTTCAACTAGACAGGCTTTTCAAGGACACTAGTAGACAGTCCATAAATCCTACACCCTCAGCCCTTGTATTAAAACAAATTTAAATTGTCAAATCTTCGTGTACTTGTGCACTTGCTCAAGAAAGGGAAAGTGATAACGGCGTTAGTTAACTTGTTACAAAGTTCACTAACCACCTACACAAACTACCGAGGACCCCGACATGAAAATGTAGTAACTCGACGCCACTGGATGTAGACACGTGCCTACAGTTTGCATTGAATTGTTGGTGAAGTCAACTAAAAGAACAATGTTATCTCCTCATACCACCAAGCAAAGGCAGAGGGGGCATCTTCTGTAAATCGGACCAGCACTTAACAAGGAACTCAAAACTGTATCCGGTTTTGATAGGGATCTCCAGAGGGAAAGTGGATATGGTCAGAGCTTGGGGGCTGTCTTCTTTGAGTCTAGCCTTTGTTTCAAACTGTAAGGTCAAAGGTCAAGCTCAATTACTTCAGATCTGTTATGCTGAGCCTTAAAAGAATAATCCCTTAAAAATAAGTAAAACTGTTTCAGGAAACCCGGAACATAAGCGGAAATGATTGAAGCTTGCAAACTTACTTTCAGTAGACAACTAGTTCAAGAAAAAGACAGAAATATCATCAACAATACTGGGGTTTTAATTTGTCTCTAATCTAGAAATTGCACGTTGAATTTTGATTACTAAGCAGACCAGAGAGCGATATGGTAGTAGATAACATTTGAATGAAATTATATGGATTTCACTAGTTGTCCTCAGCAAGCCTCAGAACAGTGACTCAGCCTATTTAAAGAATACAGGCCAGTAATCCACATAAAAAGTTTCTTCAATAAAGCACACCTTTGGTGAGCATCTCATGCACTCATTTTCCGAATTACATGATGCAAAACTGTGAGATTGGAAAATACCTAGTAGGCTAAACCTGGCTTCCAAATTAAACACAAAATTGCAGCAACATCGTTGTGTGGTGAAACTAAAGGGGAATAGACAATATGACAATAGGCAAACGCGTGCAGGAGGAACTTGTCTTCATTTACACATCAAGAGGGGTTGAATTAAAACCAGAAATGATCAATACAACAATAGTTTAGAGACGTTTACAGCGAGATCTTACATGCTCGTCCTCGCTGGCATTTTTCTTTCGGTGGGGCACATAGTGGGGTCTGCCGTCGGCTACGGGGTGCGGGGTCTTCCCTGTGTTGCTCTCCTCGTCCGCGACTTGCCCGCCGAGTAGGTGGCTGGCCTCCGGTGGGTGCGGGAAAGAATTATTCGTATTTATCTTACCGGTGAATCTCTGATATAGCGAAGCCATAAGTCCAGTCCAGATAAACGCATTAACGCATGTCAAAGCGATAGTTCTTGTCAGCGGAGGCTTGATTGTCTGTGGATCCGCTACTGCTTTTCTGTGCGCTTTGGAAAGCCGATGGCGGATAACCAATTTCTCCCTCTGGAATTAAGCGGAGATGATTCCAACGAAAACAGGTGAACAAAAAATAACGTGTGAAAAAAGAAAACGTTTTCCAGGTTCAAAGACAAAACATATATTATCAGCGGGTCATCTGATAGATTAACTGTTTACTTTGTCCTAACAAATCGGCGCGCAATAAATAGGCTCCTGTAGGTGTCAAAAGGCTAGGAGTCTGTATTCAGAGCACGTTGTTTCCCCTTTCGTTTCGTTGATCTGCCTCCTCACAGCCAGATATTAGACTGTCTCTGTGAGGGAGGTCTCTAAACTGAAATTCAAGACTGTACTCAATAAAAAAAACGAAAAGAATGATAGCCGTTTGACAGCTCTACGGTTTATGTACAGACCTGCTTTGTGTGTGTTTTTGTGTGTGTGCGTGTATGTGTGAAGGATGCATAACCCGTGGCGCTATCGAGGATGCGTTCTGCATGAGAAGTGACCAGAATCGGACTGTGCACCGTCTACTTTTTCCACCAGACAAAGCAGACTATAGGTTACACGTAAAACCCATTACGGACGAGTCGAGCAGATTTCATTGAATCCTATATTGCAATAAAGTCAATCAAATTTAGAATGACGTACTAGTTGTTAATACAATAAGTCATGTCGTTTGTATATTTGCTTCTGTCATGGTCGTTCTATACTTCACTACTGTTTTCAGACGGACCTCGAGCGCCACTCTGTGGTATAATGCCGAAAGGCCATTTTATTTCTAAGAGGTGAACATTTAGCCCAAAACAGCGTATAGATTACCGATCGTTTTTAAGCAGATTTGCGAACCTTGTCTTCAAAAACGCACATCTCTACTCCAACATTTGTTTTGTATTAAACTCATTAGAGCTGTCTTAAAAGCAACAACAAACATTCTTAACCACTAACTGCAACACAAAAAACATTAATCGTGAACCACCAACTTCCTCTTGAATTCTTTTAGGTAGACCAGCGGTTCTAAAACATCTCCCGGGGAAACCCAGCCGTTCCAAGTATTATATGTATCCCAGAGCTAGCCCATCTGAATCACTTGGGAACCAATTGTCCTTATTTTCTGCTTGATTCAGGTGAGCTAGATCAAGTTTGCAACAGCTGTGCGAGACAGCTGGGCTTCCCCAGCAGGGGTTTGAGAATCAATGGTTCAAACAATATCTGTAAAAACCGTGTGCACTACCGCCTTGAGTAGCCAAATTGTGTAGTAGTGGTAACTGAAAGGCACACAAAACCAGCTAGTCCTTAACACGATACATTTTCTAAGCTAAAATGTTTTAGCAGCCATCAAGGTAACTAAATAAGATGGGGATCTGAGGGATTTATTGACAACTTGGTATGGCCTTGCCTGTGAATAAATGGTCGGTGGGGACAGCCACCTAAACAAAGCTACTTATGCTAGGGTGGATTCTGATTAATGAACCATCTCCTGCAGACGAATGTAGCCTACAATTTAAAAGCAAAACATTTAGTTAACAATTCTACCATATTCATCAATTCATATTTCAAAAGTTTCAGTATGAGTTCGCACCATCTAGAATTTGGAGAAGAACACATTCACTAACCAAACATCCCTAACATAACATAATATCCTGCATTTATGGACAAACATACATCTGAGATGATTTTCTCCAACAATGCCTATGATATTGCACATGAATGCATATGAATCAGTCAAACATAAAGCTATTTTAATAAAAGCTGAAACCATACAACACTGCAAACATACAATACGAGCACATGATTAAAGTCGGAACGGTTTGGCACACATGCTCAGGGAAAGTATTCTCAGACATCCCAGGACAGATTTTGAAGATTCATTTTGTCATAAAGATCCAGCAATAACCAAATGAAACTGATTGGCCATAGGGGCAAGTGTGCATTTTTGAAGGATGACTTTTTGTCTATTGTTTTGTTAGAAATTGCAAAAATATAATAGTGTGTGTATTTCAATGAATTTAAATTTTTAAATTTTTCATTTTCATATAATTCCTCACAGAGCCAGTGGAGACAGATTTATTGTGTAAATTTTTTATGCGCCATCCCTTCCTCACTATTAATGCATCTGTAACATTAATATCAAAGCTTCAGAGTTTCCATTCCAAAACCAAGGGCCTTGAACAAAAGCATTATTGGTAAGCAAGGGTAATCTTACCCTATGTGTTAATAAACGTCATAGCAAAAACATTTGTTTGATAAAAATGTAATTTCTTCTAGACTATTCAATGTATTACTTATTCATTAATCCAAGGTGCCTGCTCTCTAAAACCCACACTGACTAGGGGTTGAATTGAGATAGACCTGTCTTTTCAGTTGAAGATTGAACATACTTGAAATTCAGCTCTCGAAGCACATATCTCCTATTCCAGAGCTTGTTCTGCTTGCCTATCATCATTTGTTTCTCTATCTCGTTCACAATGCCTTTCTTTCCTTGGCCCGTTTCTGTGGATCTCTGGGTGAGAGGTTCTTCTCACTTGACACCTACTCCTACCTTTTCATAAGGACGTCTTGTAATCACCCTCAACGGAAGTCTTGTTGAGAAATGCCTGGTAGCCGGGGGCAACCCAGACGACCGTTGCAACTAGTTTGTCTAAGAGAAATGTGTCAACTCCGAATTCACGTAGCATCCTGTTGCTGTTGGCTATTCCTTTCCTGTAGCATACTGGCTTTAATAAAGATCCAACATCAGCTATACCACTTGGCCATACCAGAAAAGATGTATCTTACTGTAGCTTGGAGAGCTAGGATCAGTCTGAATACATACATTGACACACACACACACCCAAATTGACTTGAATTAGGATTTGAATTAGGATTTCCTCCCACCAATTACCATCTGCAGAGGGATGTAACCATTTTTCTTGATTGCTATGTTTTGCAGTCCCCATTATAATCTCAGTAGAACAGCAGTATAATCTTTCGCTAAACAGTTACTAATTTCTCATTGCGTTCAAACAAAATGCCAAAAATATTTTAGCACAGCAGTGAACAATTCTGTAAAAAAGGGAATATTCAAGAATGACAATAAATTAGATACTATGAAAAACCACATTGTATTTCACTATTACTGTTTTATATTTTAATGTTTGACTTGTGTATTTTAGTTGTATTCTCTTTTTATACAGCATTATTGGATTTGCAAAGAATAAAATTGAAAAAGGTCAAATAATAATTTCTGGATATTCAGGTGACATTCTTGCTGCCTAGGTCCTGGAAATAATTGAACGGAATGGCATGCATGTATGTATATGTCATGTTTTTAGTCTTAGTGCATTTTACAAGCAAAATGTGTAATTTGGGCCAACAGTGTTCCCGTTTCGGCCTGCATGTTGTTTTTAAAACTTTAATTACAGTTAGACAGTTACACAGACAATTAAGAAAACAACTGTTCAAGATTTTTGCTCTAAATTCATGTAATTAGATGGTATTAGTCAAAATCCTATTTTGATTTTAGGTAATGCCCTAATCATTTCCCCTGTTGTCAGGTTAGCCACAACGTTTCCTTATAACAAAACTGTTTCACGTTAGAAATGTTGAGGCTTAAAACAATGTCTCCTTCATTACATCCAAATAGCAGCTACACCTGGTCTTGATTTATTCATTCACAACCATCTACAACATAAACCCAAGCCCTCAATGAACAACGATAATCCTACAGGTTTGTTTCCGCACAACACCTTAGCAAGTCCAGGAAATATTCACCACATTTATACGACATATTAATAGAAAATGAAATATCTTGGACTGCAAAAACTTCAGAGTTGAGACAGGTTTGTAATGGATTCTGTGTTTCCCCATATATAGAAGTCAATTAGAGATCGAAAACTGCGGCTTGCTTGCGGGGTGGAAACATATGCCTCTTCCACTGTGTATCAACATTTCATTATACCTCACTGAAGGCCAAACCTGATAGGATTCTGGAAGTGAAATATATTCCTTATCATTCAATTTACCTTTAACACTCCATTACATGACTCATTTCAGAACTCTTGGTGAAAGCAATTCCAATGCAAAGCAAGTCAGCTTATATATCAAGGCCAACTGTCTTCACATATTGGGACTGGTCCAGTTACCAAATGCAATGCAAATTCCATTGTTATACATGTATTTACAACCCACTGATCAATAACATCCTCATGAAGAAACCAGTATGTGGTATATTATTGCGGGTGTGACGGCACCCCCCCCCCCCCACCAGAGGATGCTTCCACAGGTCGTGTCCGTAATAGCCTGGCAGTAGACGAACATGCCTTGGTGTATCCAGTATGTGCACAAGTGCGGATGTAAAAATGCATGACCAAGCTGCTCTCTGAATGGTTTACACCAGCCTTGGAATAGCTGCCATATAAACTAATAGAACATTCCAAATGACTTAACCACCCAGCACATTCCAAGGAATGGGAAGCCAGACTGGGTCCAAATTGAAATGGCCGAAGATAAGTGGCTGGAGAAGGGTGCTTTTAATCCAGGGTGATGGTTAGCAGACCCCACACACTGTCAGCATCTACTAGGTCTGACTGCAGTGTGACAACAGATCGTGATGACAAAGTGCCATTGAATGATTGAAGAGACCACATGTAGACCTGTTAGACGATGTGTTCTGACAGCCCTTGAGGGGGCACTGAACCTTAACCTCGCCCTGGACACAGTATGGTGGATTGGCAGCCTGTTGGGGAAGAAGAAGTAAGTAGAGGATTCCCTCTGTATGAATGGCAGGTGTAACTTGTAATAACATAATGTACTACGTACGCTATTGGAACATATGGACACAACAAATGTGTTAGGGAATCTTCACAGCAACGATTTTGGATAAGGAGATGACTTTTTCACAATTTTTAGGATCACTTTCCCAACACTACATTTGCAGTGAGTAGAACAGCATTTGCCCAGTTGGCATATTGTGTAATAGCTACACACCACACAAACAAACCTCCAGAAGTTCTAAAATGTCTGGCTATTCTTAAGGGGTTAAAACATATTAACATGTCCTTGC
The DNA here is from genome assembly GCA_016801125.1 of Novumbra hubbsi. Taxonomy (NCBI): domain Eukaryota; kingdom Metazoa; phylum Chordata; class Actinopteri; order Esociformes; family Umbridae; genus Novumbra; species Novumbra hubbsi. The sequence goes on along the minus strand of JACXGK010007336.1, from coordinate 2,327 downwards.
TGTTTGTGTCATTGATATACAATACTACAGAGTTGAAGGCATGCTATCCATGCTTTAATGGTAAGATCTCTTTATAATCATGGTTCACCATAAAACACCCGAAAGCCATTGTAACATACGGCAATTAACTCTCCAAGCTCTCGTGAAAAACTGCCTCTTTGGATGAATAGATCCAGAGATCACTGCAAAGATCACTGTAACAAAATAACTTTACAACATTAAGTATACCTGATCATCCTCTGTAACACACTGTATCTTACAAACACAAGCACATACACACAAAATACCAACACACACACATCCCTATTCCATAAGATACCTAGCCTGAACGCTAATCTCAATTAGTAGCTATCCATATTTAAAAATTCTTCCTGTGCCAAAAGAAAAAAAGACAGGTCCAAAATAGTTTATATGGAGAAAACATTACTTCCTAGGAAGAACCTCTTGGGTTCCAGAAAGAACCTATTGGATCCCATGTAGGATAATTTTCAGAAGATAATCTTTATCGTTTGTAGCATTACTAATTACAAGTAATATTATAATTTGTTATCAAAGCAAAACATTTGCACCACTATCTTAAAACGGACTGCAACATAGTTAAAGGTTATGAAATATCAAAAACACAGTGCACTAATTCCCAAGCGATGAAAAACAGGATATGCAATTAGCTCTGTAAAAACAAAGATGCTGATTAACAACAGCTAACCCGATTACTATGGGTTTGAATGTGACAGCCTGAATACTTGGGTAATTCAGTCATGCTGAGTGATGCACTAACAATTCATCTAGGTAATGCATAGTATACGATATATATCTCCCCAACATGAAGGCAACATCAGGGACAACATATCAATTAAGACATGGGTGGAATACAACACTATCCTCTATTGAAGAGCTACATCTAAAAATGTATGTCCAATCATAGGGCAGAGTTCTCTCCTTTCATCTAGAGAAAATCTTCTGGCCATTAGCTGATCCCAGAACAAACTCTACACACCAAACTTGATAGGATTTGATATGTAATCTACAGTAACCATCTAGTACAAAATCCTATAGTCTGGTTCTCCGACAGACATATCTTACAAGTTGTCAGATGTTGTTCATTAACCAAAAGCATGGTTAAAAAATAGCCTATTCTACAATATCCATATTGAGCATGAAACTTCCCCTAATGTGTGACGGTTCATAATCGAAGCCCAGATAATACCTGTTCTCCTTATAAAACCAATCGGAAAACATACACAGAATGAAACCGGAGGACAAGCCAAACACAAAGCATCAGAACCTGGTTCAGGACCACCGCCTGGCCCTTGCTGTCCCGGTGCTCCACCAGATACACGTTGGTCAGTGTTTGTAATCTCTGCTGGACAGGAAGACCCAAGCCCCCGCAACATGCATACTAACAAGGCCATGCTTACCTTTCTGGAGGAGCAAGTGGTGTCTATCTTCAGCTGGCCCGTGGCTATGAGAACAGACATGGTGACTGTGGAGTGATGTGTCTTTCACTCTCACAGTGTCTCAGTCATTCACACACACCCTCACACACACACACACACACACGACTGACACAATACGACGCCTGGCTCCACAGCCCCAGTCACACCATCTCCTCTGAAGTTGGCAAGAAGGCAGACGCGTTTGACACTTTGGGAGGGGAGAGTGTGATTCGGAGGTCCTGCAGGATGGCCAGAATGACTCTCCCCCTCGCAAGCGGAATCAATCACACACACACACACACCAGCGTTGATTCGACAAGGGGAGGGGATGGAAAGGGGGGCCGGGAGGGTGTGGAAACCCTTCGCCCAGACTGCTGCTCCAAACGCTACATGTCCATCTCTCTATTTTCCTTTCTCACCCAGTCAGTCTCTCACTCTTACATAAGCACTCTTCGTCAATCCAGTCTATCCCCCTATAAACCCGTCAGTCTCTCACTCTTCCGTCCATCCAGTCTATCCCCCTGTAAGTCATCAGTCTCTCACTCTTCCATCAAACCAGTCTATCCCCCTGTAAATCAGTCAGTCTCTCACTCTTCCGTCAATCCAGTCTATCCCCCTGTAAAGCCGTCATTTTCTCACTCTTCCGTCAATCCAGTCTATCCCCCTGTAAGCCATCCGTTTCTCACTCTTCCGTCAAACCAGTCTATCCCCCTGTAAACCAGTCAGTCTCTCACTCTTCCGTCAATCCAGTCAATCCCCCTGTAAAGCCGTCATTCTCTCACTCTTCCGTCAATCCAGTCCATCCCCCTGTAAAGCCGTCAGTCTCTCACTCTTCCGTCAATCTAGTCTATCCCCCTGTAAACCAGTCAGTCTCTCACTCTTCCGTCAATC
>JACXGK010007335.1:0-25517 GCA_016801125.1 Novumbra hubbsi | reverse complement strand
CTGACCTCCACGCTGGTCCTGTTATCACTGACCTCCATGCTGATCTTGTTATCACTGACCTCCAGGCTGGTCCTGACATCTCTGACCTCCACGTTGACCCTGTTTTCTCGGACCTCCACAATGTGGTCCTGACGCCAACAAACACTGGCCCTCTTATCTCAGATCTCAACAAAGGGCCAGTGGGCTGGAGCAGCTGGGAAGCTGACCTCTGAGCCACATGCTTTACACTACAGTAACTATACAAGACTATTGAGTTCTGTCCACATCTGTCTCTACCAAGGTGGGACGTGGTTAGAATGAGAGGGAATAATGACTCTCCACACTGGCTCAAACAGACATTCCTGTTCAATAACTCTGGCAGATCTGTTACACTACTCTGTTAAATTACTCTGTTCCAGTACAATGTCATTGTACTATGTCTGTTTAAGTACTCTGTCTGTTAAAGTACACAATCTTTTAAAGTACTCTGTCTGTTAAAGTACTCTGTCTGTTAAAGTACTATTTTCTGCATGACCTTAGTTGTTTTGCACAAAGACCAGGAGTGGAGGTAGTAGACACATTGTTAAGGGTAACACAGGGAAAAGTCACACACACACACAATCCAGGGAAACCTACAGTCAGTAGGTCAATGGGCCTATAACGTTCAACTGTCACACAATCTACTGTACATTTAAGTTAAGTACATGCATGTACATATATCAAAATCCAGTGTGTGTTTTAAGAAAGCACAACCATTAATGCACTGGAAGCCTTCACAGCACATCACTACCATCCAGCAGTACCTGTCGTCCATCTGATCTCCGTGTGAACACTCAGAATTGTTTCTTTGTTTGACAGGGCTGCTCACACAAAAAAGGCCCTTCCCGGATTGGTGCCGCAAAAGGCAGGAAAGTTGGTCAATGAGTGCCAGATGTCTTGCTCTCCAGACCTCACCCACATGGACAACCCACAGGGGGGAACGAATCACAGGCAGTGGAACCACCAACGGGGCCCTATGAAGTAGTGGGGCAGAAAGGGCCATGTGCATTTATCAAGCTGACCCTATCTGTGACTGTAGGATGGGCCCTACCTGTGACTGTAGGATGGGCCCTACCTGTGACTGTAGGATGAGCCCTACCTGTGACTGTAGGATGGGCCCTACCTGTGACTGTAGGATGAGCCCTACCTGTGACTGTAGGATGAGCCCTACCTGTGACTGTAGGATGGGCCCTACCTGTGACTGTAGGATGAGCCCTACCTGTGACTGTAGGATGAGCCCTACCTGTGACTGTAGGATGGGCCCTACCTGTGACTGTAGGATGGGCCCTACCTGTGACTGTAGGATGAGCCCTACCTGTGACTGCTGAATTACCCGTACATGTGTTTGTTGGATGAGCAGTTGTTCGACATGATGGTAGTTACATAAAAAAGTATTCTATATCGGACTACAAAAATACAGAAACCATGTTACTCCATAAAATGTAATTGTATTACACATGACAAACACTACACAGTATTGGACAACGCTTTTATGGACTACTTCCACCAGTTCAAGCTAACATGTACGCATACCCATGTTTGAAACACTTGGAAAAATGTACCATACACTCAAAAGGGAAGGCTTGAAAAAAAAAAACACAGGTCATTTAGGCAGTACTATTTATCACTTTAGACCCTGTTTTACAGAGTGCATCCAAAATAAATGTAACTTTATCTCCCAAATGTACACTTAGTATTTCCAGTTTTTTCATTTGTATTAAACGGACATGTTTGTATATAATGACAGCTCTCTGTACATAGTTTGTAATGAGAGATTAAACCGTAATGAGCTCAGTGTGCAAGAACAGGTGCAGTACATCAACACAGCATGTCTTTCATGACCAGTTACATCCAGTAAAACAATACAGATTTCCTATCTGTAAAGTCGGTAAGACCTTGGCAATCAATCAAGCCAAAAGCTACTGTAGTTTGAAAGACCTTTCATACTCTAAAACCAAGTTGAAAAACTCCCAGAGATTATAGGATCCATATATAAAGATTAAGGGCTGAATTCCATTAAGCCTGCATTTCAGTATTCATAACCCTAATCTTTTATCAATAGCCAAATTAAGTCAAACTGGTCTTGGCTACTGAATGAAAACCTAAAACTACTACCGGGCCTCATTTACGGGTATGCTTTTACATTTTAGAATTGAAGGTTTGGGGGCAGAGGATAATAATGTAAATAAAACCACTGCGTTAACATTGCTGAGGCAGCCTTAGCTCAAACAAACTTCTTCCGTTTTCATTAGTATGTGAGGACACATAGAGAGCTGGATCAGGGGGATGGATCTGGATCTGGATCCACAGTGTAGAAAAAAGAAAAACATGATAACTAAGTAAAAATGACTTATATTACATCTCATGAGTTGCTGGGCAGAAAGGTGTCCTACTCTATTATACGTTAAACGAATATACGTACCATTCAAAATGCTAGAATATAGATCACACTTAGCATAATATCCCGAGATATTCTTAAAGTCTGGAAAATTAATTCCATCTTGAAGAAGTACTGCATGGTGAGGTTGGAACTGATAACAAAGAAATGTGATTTCCACATTGGAATAGAAATGCAAATATATCTAAACTAAAATCTACACAAAGTCAAATGAATTAATATTAATGTGTAGCGGGAGAATGGATCCAAGCCTGGAGTGAAGAAGAGAGAGGCCTTCTGTTCATCGTTGACGAGGTAAAGGCATCCAGAGATTGAAAGATCTCTTTCAGTCTGTTGAGAACAATAGGAATCTGCTTACAGCAACACATGGAAATCACGAGTATCCAGTCAGTATGGCTAAGAGTCCAAATAAAATCCGGGACAGAGGAAAGCCTTCAGAGAAAGAACAGTCCATTCACATGTTAAAGACGGAGGGACTTGCCACGTGGGTCTAAAACGTGCCGGCAAGTCAAGGACAAACACTGGAGCCTACCGCTTTCCACCAGCCGTCCTCAATCCTGGAGAGACTAAAGGTTCCAGGCAAGCACTTACCCCACTTGCCTTAACACGTCACCTTGTCATTCAAGAATCGGATTAGCTAAATCAGGTTTGCTAACGCTGGGCTGGGGAATGAAAACGTTCGTAGCATGGTTGACCCACGTCCATTGGTTTATAGCAGAGCCATTTAATGCCAGACCCCCTAGCGGCACAAACGCCACAGACACAGACTGTGCAATCTGGGGAAGACACGGCTAACGCTAACACCAGAAGACTTTAACCTTGCCAAGGACAAACCAGGGTTCTGCTTCCGATCTGAGCAACCATTTTCCCATTAGCCTTATCTACAGAAACACTAAAATCCTGTTAAATGGAGCCATTTTCTCATTTTCCTGCGAGGTCATATTCATGCATGGAGAGATCCATTCATTGTACTGCTGAGAGTTTGGAGGCACAGAGGTTTCTGCTGTAATAACAGCTGGGAGGTCCAAAAGAACAGTCCAAGGGGTTTGGAGAGGCTAACTGTTCTGGACCATCACAGCAGCACGTTAATAGTACAGTGCACACATCTGCATAGCAACAGATTGTGACTTGGTATACTGTATATTCATAGTGCTCCTTATCAAACCATGGCAACACAGAGAGGTGAGTAGAAAAAGACAAACGGTAGTCTATGTCCTTCGACTGGTCGATAGTCATTCATGTCCTTTGATAGATCAATAGCAGTCCAGGTCCATTGATTGGTCAATTGCAGTCCAGGTCCTTTGATTCGTCAATAGTAGTCCAGGTCCTTTGATTTGTCAACAGTTGTTCATGTCATTTTGATTGGTCAATAGCAGTCCAGGTCCATTGATTGGTCAGAAGCAGTACATGTCCTTTGATTGGTCAATAGTAGTCCATGTCTTATGATTGGTCAATAGTAGTCCATGTCCTTTGATTGGTCAATAGTAGTCCATGTCCTTTGATTGGTCAATAGTAGTCCATGTCCTTTGATTGGTCAATAGTAGTCCATGTCCTTTGATTGGTCAATAGTAGTCCATGTCCTTTGATTGCTCAATTCCAATGGCTTTTCCGCGACATCATACATCGTCAGTATTCAACCTCTGTCAACGTCAATTCAAAATCCTTGCATTGACCAGTGATCTGCGCTCCGAACGGAGGCGCTGTGGAGGCTCAGGAGGAGAAGCAGAGGCCGCAGCATTCCATGCAGATCTCCAGGCAGTCTGCAGACTCGCAGCACGCATCGATGATCCCACAGTCCATGTCACATGGCAGCTCACAGTCGCCACACTCCTCGGAGGCGCAGCAGCAGCAGAAGCACGAGGACCCGTCTCCCGCACAGGAGCCACAGGTGGCACAGTCCAACATCATGTTACACAGAGTCAGGAACTCACAGAACAGGCAGGCCAGGATACAGTGAACACAGCAGTCTGAAGGCCACAGAGAAACCGACACAGACCAGGACTTATTCATCATCAATCATCTGACCTGGTTGTTGAGAATGTTGTTTGAATGATGAGAGGGGAGAGGAGGAGATGCCAGGAGTGAAGAGAAGCGAGGAGAGGGAAGGAGATGACAGGAGAATAGAGGACAGGAGAGAAGTGAGGAGATGGAAGGAGATGACAGGAGAGTCGAGAACATGAGAGAAGTGAGGAGAGTGAAGGAGATGACAGGAGAGGAGAGGGCATGAGAGAAGTGAGGAGAGGGAAGGAGATGACAGGAGAGTAGAGGACAGGAAAGAAGTGAGGAGAGGGGAAGAGATGACAGGGGAGTAGAGGACAGGAGGGGAGAAGAGTGGAGGAGGCAACAGGAGAGTAGAGGCCAGGAGAGAAGGAGAGTGGAGGAGGTAACAGGAGAGTAGAGGCCAGGAGAGAAGGAGAGTGGATGAGGTAACAGGAGAGTAGAGGCCAGGAGGGAAGGAGAGTGGATGAGGTAACAGGAGAGTAGAGGCCAGGAGGGAAGGAGAGTGGAGGAGGTAACAGGAGAGTAGAGGCCAGGAGGGAAGGAGAGTGGATGAGGTAACAGGAGAGTAGAGGCCAGGAGGGAAGGAGAGTGGAGCCAAATACGCAGGAAATCTACTCACCATCCTGTGCCTCTGTAGGTATCTGGGAGCTATTGCTTTTGGAGGAACTCTTGCTCCTCTTGCTGCTCTGAGAAGTGATGGAGGGGTTGGACTGGAGCTTCTTGGGGTTCTTCGTTCCTGATGAGGACGACGAGGAAGATGAAGCTTCCCTCGGGAGGGAACCGAGAAGCGGGTGACTGCGGGGCCCTCCGTTCCTCAACCCGTGGTGGTGTATATGAGGGCCGTGTGTTGGGGCCTGAGCTTCGTTGCGTAGCTGGTGGCCAGGCTGAGTTAGGCCAGGCTGTGTTAGGCCAGGCTGTGTTAGGCCAGGCTGTGTTAGGCCAGGCTGTGTGGGGTGCATGGGTCGCGCTTGAGGCTGACCTGACAACAGGAAAAGAACATTTACAATATGCTTGAATCTGTTGGACACATGGAACACCTGGTCATTGTGATTATATGAACACAGCTCCAGGAAACGGCCATGTTTTCAATGAGCTGACATCTCTCGTGGAGGGAAGAACTTTTCTTGGACGCATTATCACTCAAGAAATCCCCCACAACAGATATGCCTAGACATGGCCATTTCAAATTCCTACTGTATGACGAATCAATACAGATAATAGAGCAAAAACAACTGCCTTTTCATGGTCTAATAAACCCAGCTGCTCTATTAAAGCATGGTGCATTAATAAATAAATAATATTGACTGTTATGTACATTGAGGGCCAGAACTAGGCTTTTAGGGGTCCTAAATGTGAACAGGTTGGGGGGCCCCTCACCTTGGGAAAATCATTTTTTCAGTGGGGCCTTGACAGCAGGGAGACAATGCAATAATTAAAGTTAATTTACAACTTATCATTGTATTTCGGTTTCAAAACAATTTAAGATCTTAGTGAGAATGACTAACAAAATCAGCAAGGGGCCCACTGGAGGTCAGGTTAGCAGTAGATTTAGTAGCTGGCTAGACGTACATGTATACATACAGTTTGTATATGAATCAGGTAATGGGGTGGTTATCCACAGTCACAGTTGGAATGTGGTATTCTACTATTCAACAGTAAGTAAGTAAGTAACTTTCAACAGTAAGTTGAGACCTCAACAATGTTTATTGGAGCGATTGCTTGTGGCACTTTAGACTGGAGATGGTTGTGAGTAAATGCTAAAACATGCATGAATCAATAATATCTGTGATAATAATATACTGCACATTAGGATGTGCAGAAAATAATGAATACGGTTAATTAATGTGAAGCAAATTTGCCAGTTTTTGTGTTTTGATTTATTTGGACAAATGAATGTTTAGCATATTTTCTCAGAGTCAGAAACGTAGGCTACACACAGAAACAGAGACACACAATCTCAGCTCTGGCTTGGTGTGTGTTTGCGGCCTACAGACTCTGTACTGTTCCTTGTCTAAGTCAGACCAGGGTTGATCTTGGCTGGCCAACAAGCATCTCTGTATATTTTACTGAGCACCACCAATACTAATTACATTGAAAGAAAGAACAAGGCAGGCACACCTCCTCTGCCAGAACAAACAAAAGCCCTGAACACCGAAGAGGGCTTACACTGAACCATTGTATTCCAAATGTATTATGATAATATTTAATACCATCCTATCAAGGCCCTAAACATTGTCTTGACATGAAAACACAGATGGAGGGAGGTGAGACTTGACAGGGTGAAATGCCGCTGTTGGATGTCCAGAGAGTAGTACACACGCAGGCTGAGATTCAGTGAAACATGACGAGCAGTAAAACTGTCCATTAGATAATCGCTCAGAGACAGATAACCCTGCTAGGGCTGTTTTGATTGGCCCACAGCCGGGGTCATGCAACCAATCGTGTGTGATTAAAGATTCTTTTATTTAGCATTTTCTAACCCGAATCCAGATGTCTGGCAAACCACAGGGGTGGTGTGTGTGTGTGTGAGTTAAAGATGTCAGAGGGAAGCATATTTTCTGTTCTGAAGTATGTCAAAAGTCAATACCTGCTTCTCAGCTGTGTTGTGTCATCTCTTTCTCTATTCCGCTTCACCCTCTGTCTCAACGTCTGTTTCCGTCTTAACATCTGTCTTAGTCACCTTCTCTTACCATCTCACCCCATCAAAACGTCGGTCTCTCTGTCTTATTCACTTCCTCTTACCATCTCTAATTTTCGATCAGTCACAGTGGTCAGGTAGTTTGCACTGTTTTTGGTTGATTCTTTCCAGGGTGTCAAATAATGGATTTATTTTCTCATGACTTGGTAACCTCTATGTTGTCTGGGGGCTTCTGTTGGTTCTGCTGTTGGTCCTCTTTCTATATTTTGCCAATACTTTATTACCCACCCTCTCTAATGTCACCCTGTCTTTATTCCCCACCCTCTCTAACGTCACCCTGTCTTTATTCCCCACCCTCTCTAATGTCACTGTATCTTTATTCCCCACCCTCTCTAATGTCACCCTGTCTTTATTCCCCACCCTCTCTAATGTCACTGTATCTTTATTCCCCACCCTCTCTAATGTCACCCTGTCTTTATTCCCCACCCTCTCTAATGTCACCCTGTCTTTATTCCCCACCCTCTCTAATGTCACTGTATCTTTATTCCCCACCCTCTCTAATGTCACAATTTCTTTAAGCCTCACCCACTCTATGTCTCACCCTTTCTTTATGCCCTACCCTCTCTATGTCTCACCCTTTCTTTAAGCCCCACCCTCTCTATGTCTCACCCTTTCTTTATGCCCTACCCTCTCTATGTCTCACCCTTTCTTATGCCAAACACACTATGTCAACTAACACAGACTCAGCCCTCAAAAACACTGTCTCAGCTTTTTATTTCTCAACTAAAAAACAAAGAAACACCTATATTCCCCACATATTAATTTACTGAACGCCAATAGATCCTATGAAACCAAATGAGTGGAAAGGTCATTGTAACAGGATATTATCAAGTGGTATGCCATTCATCTTTCTACCTGTGTGTGTCTGTTGGTTTAGTGGTGTGTGTGTCTGTTGATTTAGTGGTGTGTGTATGTGTCTGTTGGTATAGTGGTGTGTGTCTGTTAGTATTATGGTTTGTGTGTCTGTTGGCGTAGTGGTGTGTGTGGATGGGAGTGGATGGGAAGTAAACAGGCAGGTCTCTTGCAGACTGACTTTACAGAAGATTCATGACTGTCTCCTTATAAATCTTGAGGGGCAGACACCAAGGCTGCTACACACACAAATGGGCACCAACACACACACAAACACAGATGTGTACCAGCACACACACACACACACACACAGATGGGCACCAACACACAAACAGAAACAGGTTTTTGTGCAACACAGACTGTAACAGAGAGACAGACTATGAGACAGACAGGGAAGTGTGTTAACTCTGACCGTGTTGTCTGTTCAGGGTCAGGAGGGACGGTTGGTTGCCCCATAACATCACAATGATTCACAGGCACATGGTTGGAATCACCCAGAGCTGAACCACCAGAGGGTTAGAAACACGAGGCGGACTGGGGACAGAGACGTGGGTAGGGGGAGACAGAGAAGGGGGAAGGGGGGGACAGAACAGAGGGAAGGGGGCAGAGAAGGAGGAGGGCAGAGAAGGGGGAAGTGGGAGAAAGGGGAGGACAGGGAAGGAGGAGGACAGAGGAGGGGGAAGTGGGAGAAATGACAGAGAAGGGGGAGGGCAAAGAAGGGGGTGGGGGGGGCAGAGAAGTGTGAGGGGGGGACAGAGTAGGGGGAAGTGGGAGAAAGGGGAGGACAGAGATGTTAATGTGTAGCCTCAGCTTATACCTGTAACTGCATGTTTAAGAAGTACAGAAGGAAAGAGAGGGAGGGATATCATTTAATGAAATTGAGCGGAAGAGAGGCCAGCCTGTAGCCACGGGGGTGTGGTACGTCTGGTTTCAAAGTGTGACTCACGGTCGGCTGACTGCTCTCCTCCACTTTACCTCACCCCTCTTCTTCTCCCTGCTCTCGCACCTCAACCTCCCCTCATCCCTCTTCTCTTCCCTGTTCTCTCCATCTCCCCTCACCTCCCACTGCCCTCCAGAAAGACAACTGCCCTTGCCTTCTCCACCCCATCATCTCCCCCTCAGTCAACCCCCTCTCAACACAAACACACCCACCCACAGACACACAGACTAGACTGATGGGTATGATAACTGCTTTCACTGCACCTCTCTAGCTCTCCTACCTCCCCCTCCCTCCCTCTTGCTCCTCAGGGGGCAGTGATTCAGCAGACTGAGTCAACCAGGGCTGTAAGAGTTACTCACACTGGGCCTGTTCAACTAGGACCTTGTTAGATTTATCCTGAAAATAGCTGGGTAATGTTTACATGGTCCCCTTTTATACAAACTCATCACAATCTTGTCAGCAGGCACATGTATTTGCATGTGACTTATTTATAAAGCCATTGCAATTGGGAAATCTATAAGTTAACACTTTAAATCTAGAAGTTAATGCATGTATTACAAAAGAGCAGTGTCCATTTCCTAAAGTTAGTTGTCCAATAATACCTTTTGAAACATCAATGTTGTTTTTTCAATGCCTGTGTGTGTGTGTTTGTGCGTGAGAAAGAGATTGAGGAGCTGGACAAGGATGAGGACAGATTCATCACAGACGAGGTGTGTAATCAAAGTTTCTCAATCCTGTTCCATTTCACCCTGGCAACCCTCTTACCTAGAGTGCATCTCCTAATGAACCCATCATGCCAGCCCCACCAGGCAGCCGGCCATTCCAGCGCACAGATGCCTGTTCCATCAGACACCTTACAAAGCTTACAGATAACAGCCACATATCACTCCATTACAGCTCATGTTGAGGTGTCTCTATAGAGTGTTTACCTGACTGAAGCTGTTCATGTCTGTAGACGCTAACAGGTACACCGCAAATTATATGGCTCCTTTGTCCAAATTGTTTGTCTTCAAATAAAAACCAGCAACCTGGTTCTTCTCAAAACAGATTTTTACCACAGCGATTGCTGCTTAGAACAGCCGGTGTGAATGCAATGATCGTTAATCTGGACCAGTCTGAGAGAGACGCAAATTGCTGAAGTGTCATACATTTAAGCGCTCCTCCAAGAACCTACCAACTCCTCTTAGTCTCGTTTTTGTGCTGCCAGCCTGACAGGTTTTCTAGTCAGACTGTAGTGTTGGTCTAAAATGGGATGTGCCAGGTAGTGGGTGAGTGCTTTGCCTATCAATACCAAGCTTTCTGACACAGAGCTGTATGTTTTGCTTCAGCATGCATTAAAAGTCTTACAACTTCATTGTGCAATGCACAGATTCAAGGCACCCTGTGCCAGATGCGGAAAAGCAGCCCCAAAACATTAATAAACCTCCTCTGTGTTTCAATGTAGGTATGGTGTTCTTTTTTTTAAAAGCCTTATTTTGTTGTCTGTGAGCATATAGCTCATGTGACTTGCCAAAAGCTCCAGTTTTTACTCATCTGTCCAAAGGAAATTTTCCCAGAAAGCTTGTCAAAATGCATTTTAGCAAATTCTAGTCTGTATTTTTTTATGCTTTCCTTTCAAAGGTGGAGTCCTTCTGGGTCTTCTTCCATGGAGCCCACTTTTTCTCACAAAATGACATATGGTGTGATCTGAAACAGTTGTAACTTCACTTCAGCAAGTTCAGCTTGTATCTCTTTGGCAGTAAACCTTTTTCTTCCATTCGCACAATCCTTTTGTTTAACCTGGGTAAAATGTTTCTCTTGCAGCCACGGCCAGGGAGGTTGCCTACAATTCCATGGACCTTGAACTTCTTAATAATATTTGCAACTGTACTCAAGCTGCTTGGAGATGGTCTTGTAGCCTTTACCATGCTTGTTTATTATTTTCTTTCTGATCTCCTCAGACTACTCTCTCCTTTGCTATCTCTGATCCATGTTCAGTGTGGTGCACACAATGATACCAAACAGCACAGTGACTACTTTTCACAATTTGAATAAGCTTAATGACTGATAACAAGATGGGAGACGTGTGATACTAATTTAAAGAGCAAATTGGTTAAATATATCACTATAATCCAATTATTTATTATCTTTTCTAACAACAACAAATGTTTTCAGGCCATTTAAGAATATCTTTGTAGAATTCAAAGCTCCCTTGCTTTATTTTAAGTATAAATGATATACATGATTTGATAAAAGAGCAAGTGGTCTGAGAGCATTGTGTGTGAGCGATCTGACAGAGCTTGTGTGTGAGTGGTCGGATAGAGAGTTGTGTGTGAAAAGTGGACCTGAGGTTTTGATGGAAAAAGTTAAAAAGCAACAGAAGACCCCAAAAGTCAGCGGGCTTTTCACTCAGTCACCAACCACCTAAACTCCTCCATCCAGCCCTCTGCTATCTCCTCTTACTCACAACAGACTGACAACCACGGTTATATTTTAAGACTAGCAGAAGCAGAGGGAGATGTCAAAAGACAGATTGATCATGAGTCAGAAAAGTGTAAGTGACTCACTCCAAACTATCCGCTGAGGTAGACAGGGATCATTGACAGGGACAATGAACTGTGAGAAAGAAAACCCGCTACTGTTCCGTTCACATCTGAAGTGAACAACACAATCACACACAACACTCAGACAGCTTGTCAGAGGCGGGGCCAGGCACATGCTACAGTCATGATGTCATTACTGTAAAGTAGAGCATCTGGGCTGTGGAATGCATTTTTGCTTCGGTTTTCCTCCATACACCCAGTCAGGCGCGCAAACACACACACACACACACACACACACACCACACACACACAGGTTACAGTCACAAGTAATTAAACAATGCTGAAGCAAACTCTGAGACAAAAAAATGTAACAGTATGATGGTAACTTGTACCAAGATTATTTGAAAATATAGATTTTTATCACAAGATAAGAAGTATACTGCACTAAGTGAGTATGCTGGAAAATAACTTGATGGACAGTCACTTTAGCAAAAATCCAGATCCCGCCAGAATAAAGAACTTAATGCTGCATCCAAAAATGGACACAATGCATTTGTCTCGTGAAAAGCAAATAACCTGCACAGACAACAGCCTATGTCAGTGAAGAAGCTAGTCACATGAAGCTGTGTGCAAGAGTCAGAATGCTGTTCTCAAAACCGTTGTTTCAGGGAGAAAAACATTTAAGGGCAATGGGCTTGTAAGCCTAACAGCCCATCCATTTAGCATTCTCTGATCCAGACAACTTCAGTTTGTCTTTTGTGGGCTGTTTTTGATTTTACAGGTTTTTACTCTTTCTCTTTACTCTCTAACGCTTTCTTTGTAATAGATATGCCAGGCTGGTCGGGTATAGGCTATGCTCTCGGGTGTTGAAACTTTGATTGCTTTCACATCATTGCCAACATACTTGTATTCTGCTGGCCCCTCCTAGCCAGTCGCCAGTCAGTACGATATGTGTAATTTAGTCAGCCTTTACGATATGTGTAATTTAGTCAGTCGTTACAGTATGTGTAATTTAGTCAGTCGTTACAGTATTTGTAATTTAGTCAGCCTTTACAGTATGTATAGTATGGTGGAGGAGGATAGACGTATACTAAGGTGGCAGAGGTATAGTTAGGTGGAGGAGGTATAGTATGGTGGAGGAGGTATAGTATGGTGGAGGAGGTATAGCATGGTGGAGGAGGTATAGTATGGTGGAGGAAGTATAGCAGGGTGAAAGAGAATAGGGGTATAGCAAGGTGGAGGAAAATGGAAGAGGTTTAGTAAGGTTGTGGACAGTGGAGAAGGTCTAGAAAGGTGAAGGTGGAGGAGGAGTGAGGAGGTCTAGTAAGGTGGAAAAGGAAGTCTAGTAAGGTGGAGGAGATGTAGAAGTGTTGAGGGGAGATGGGGCTTGTATACTTAGCCTATTGTTGCATAACTTGTTTGGCAGCAGGAAAGGGCATAGAGCTGGTTTTAAGTGAGACAAAAATAGAGTGCAAGGAATTTCACAAAAACACGCTTGCACGGCTTTGTTTGGTTTTCTGTTGTTGTGGCAAAGCTTAAACATAACCCAGGAATCCAAATCCCTATCTCCAAACCTTAACCTTAAACTCAATAACGTAACCTTTTTAAAAAAACTAAACATAGCGCTAACTCCAGTTTATAATAAATGAAGCACATGGGTAGCGCGAATACCGGAAGAAATACAAAGCCAAGACTTTCTCATTCTCATCATGGTGCTGATTGCTTTTAGTAGAATGTCTACAAATTTGTAAAAAGACAAATAATCATACAAATAATGCGCAACACATAGTGGATCCACTCGAAATAGGTGCCGGACTAAACTGAGCCAAATCTGATAGGTGCTGGATCCTGGTCCGGCAAGATCAGGCTCAAATGAAGCCCCGGGTAACTCCTAACCTTACCCCTAGCATGGTAATGCATAAACTTAAAAGTATGTCCAAGTCCAACACCATGCTACCATGTGAACAATGTGAAGATATTTAAAGTATATACAGGAAGAGAAAGTGAATAAAGCCATAAACATGGGTTATGTTTACAATGGTTTTCTGTGCTCCACCGGTTGCTCTTTTCTCATAGCTCTCCTTCTTCTTCTTTGAAACACACCATAGTTTGAGCTACAGGAGTTATTTTGTGGTAACTCAGTTAACCAACAGTTTGGGTCAGGATGTGTCTCACAGGAGGCCCCCTGGCCTGACTGCAGTTGGATTATGTGTGTGGTGAGAGGGGAGAGGCATGGTTGTGTGTATGTTTGTGTACAGTATGTGTATAACTGCAGTTGGATTATGTGTGTGGTGAGAAGGGAGAGGCATGGTTGTGTGTATGTTTGTGTACAGTATGTGTATAACTGCAGTTGGATTATGTGTGTGGTGAGAAGGGAGAGGCATGGTTGTGTGTATGTTTGTGTACAGTATGTGTATGTCATTGTGCTTTCCAAGACGTTGGAGCTGTATTGGTAACCATGCCGTCAAATGGACAGTGAAGGACGTAGTCCTTTTCTGGTTGGACTTTTCTGAGTGACCCATCAAAGAACAAAACCAGTGTTTCTATCAGGGACACATATATAATCCCAAAGTCTATCAACTGTAAGTCTCGGTAATACTTTAACAATGTAACTGTGGTTCATTCTACACACAGGTGCCCAAGATAATAAAAAGTAGAAAGAAACAGCCAGAAACTCTACTGCCAGACTCACCTAGGTACCGTAGTCATAGTGACTCCCTAACAATCACAGTTAACAGAAAACATAAAGAATCCAGTTGTCAGGACCAGTTTCATTTGGCTGTAGGATGTGGCATGTTGCGTGTATGGGTGATGCAGCAAGCCGGAACTCACCCCACTTACCTTCTGATGTTCATTTAATCAGAGGCGTGTGTGTGTGTTGGGGAGTATATCTGACCTATTTCTTGGGGCTGTGTGTGTCCATTCAGGGTAGAGACTGTGTGACTGACAACACCAGGTTTCAGTAATGGAACCTAAACGTTCAGTGCAACTTATGAACTGTAACAGAAGGCGGTAATTCATAATTGAGGTCTTATAACACTAAATCCTGCCTGTAAATGAGGGTGACATCTAGAGAAAACTTTGAATAGTACTTCAATTCCATCATAGAGCACTCAAAAAAAAACATTGACCGGTAGTGGGGGAATGGTATTGTCTTTTCTAGCTTACGAACATATTTTAAGGTGTGCCTCTAGTTTCTATTCTTTCTTTTTTTTTGCAGCAATGTCTCATGGGTAGAACATTTCACCTTAACAGCTCTGGGATTCCAACTAGCAATGCTTAAGGAACCTATAGAACATTTAAATGTATAGAGTACTTTGGCCTGTTTTATACTGTGCCAGTTGGTAGGTTTTTGATAAAGCCTTTAAAACAGTGACCTGAGCAAGTGATCTAAAAATGTGCTATTACGCTAAAACGTATAAACACTTGATGTAGCGATCAACACGCTTGTCCCTTATCTCCTGTAATTCTGGTTAGAGCATCACATTGTCTTAGGTCTGTCCAGCACTCTGCACTACTGCCTCTGGAGCACTGCTAACATGTCATCCAGCCCACTCCTTGTTCAGAAAACACTCCAGTCTTTCCTTACATACCTGTCTAACAATTATTTTCTTTTTTAAACCGTTTAATAACAGTTGTAATAACAATAACAGACATAACATAACAATAAAAGAGAGAGTATCCTCTAACAAAGCAAGTTATTGTAGGAACTCTTTAAAGGTTTTGTAAAGTATCATATAGCCAATCTGATTGCATGGTCTCATGGGTAGCAACAGAGCAAATGCTATTCAAACTGGATTTTTGGTTAGAGTAGGGGTTGTGAAAAACGTAATACAGAACATTACTGTCAAATTATTTATATAAAGTGTGTGTGCGCGTGTGTGTTACTCACAGGTAATGCTTTCGCTAGGTGTCGTCAGGTCTGGCTGTGAGAGACTGTTGTTGTTGTTACCGTTCTCCTTATCCCCTAGCAACCCCTCTGGTTTGATCTTTGGCCTTTCAAAAAGTGGGTCCAAGCTTCGGTCCACATCTGGAGGTGACAGACACATGGAAAGAGGGACAGAGGATATTAAAGACATTAATATAATGCCGGAAGAGACAAACACCTCCCTAAAGGGGGCTGCATTCCTCCCATAATGCCCACCAGTTAACCAACTGAAGCCTAGTTTACCTCAGGTGAAGGGATTAATAGCACCAATCGCTTAAGACGATCTAAAATGTTGAAGGATGAAGACAGTCAAATAATATTTTATAGGGTAAGATGAACAGAAACCAGATCAGTCTGCCGGTGATGTCGACGTGGATATGATCGAGACAGTTGCAGTAGAGCCGGCAACAACAACACAAGACGTTGCTATCGCTAACACCTCAGACGCTGATGCTCCGCTAACCATTTGCATTGCCACTGCTAACGGTGCAAAATCATACACAATAGGGAAAAATATTTAACTTTGTTACAGTCTCAATCTGAAACTAAGCTAATGTTTTGGAAATACTGTAAACGCAGGACAAAACTTGTAGGCACATGTACCAGTTTGTAGGGGGAATCCTAACTCTAAAAAGCAGCAATGCAGAGACGCCTATGTAATAAAAATAGTGACAAGAAGCAAGTGATTTAAAAACCTGTTACTATGCTAAAATGTGGGTGAACCCAGAGTCTCTTAGAGCATTCACAGTCAGTACTGTAGACTATTAATGACCTCAACACAGACTCTCTCAGAGCATTCACAGTCAATACTGTAGACTATTAATGACCTCAACACAGACTCTCTCAGAGCATTCACAGTCAATGCTGTAGACTATTAATGACCTCAACACAGACTCTCTCAGTGCATTCACAGTCAGTACTGCAGAATATTACTGACCTCAACACAGATATTCACAGTCAGTACTTAGTTTGTCAGACCATAGGACAGTTTTCCACTTCACCTCAGGCCATCTAAAAGGAGCTTGGTCTCAGAGAAGGCACCGGCCCGTTGGAGGCAGACTAAGGCTTTTGTCGGAGGAGCAGGAGAGGGAGCTGGTAAATAAGGTCTTGGCCAACAATGTAATCCGCCTGCCAGAGATTCAAAGGAGAGTGATGGAAGACAATCCCCAATTTCGAGGGATAAATGCCATCAGCCCCTCCACAATTGATCGCGTCCTCCGACAGCGCAGGTTCCGGATGATGAAGGCCAACCCCGTTCTTTTCAAACGAAACTCTGACTCTGAGTGAAAGACCAACGTCTGGAATATGTTCAAGTGGGAGTTTTCATAATGTCTGAAGTATTATGTCCGATCACAATATAGCAGTACAGCAGTTTATGCTGTAGCACAAAGTACACAAGAGGATTTTACCCCCTGATACCTGACTAGGGCCAATATAGACTGTGATGTTGAAAATGTCCTGGCCTGTCCCAGACCAAGGATGGGATGCTGGGGAAGAATACTGTTTTTTGTTGTTCTTTGGTGTATTGTATTGTACATTAAGGAATACAAAATGTACACATCTATTGTGTCTTTTGTTAATCTATTTGTGTTCAGGAAGAGAACCACAATCAACATCACTTATTAATGATTTTGTTGCATTGTTGTGAATTTATCTCACTAGTGTGTAAGACTATGTTGTAGTGTGTGTGTGTGTGTGTGTTTTTGTTGTGAATCTATCTTACCAGTGTGTAAGACTATGTTGTAGTATTGTTGTGGATTTTTCTCACCAGTGTGTAGTAAGACTATGTTGTAGTGTGTGTGTGTGTTTTTGTTGTATTGTTGTGAATATAACTCACCAGTGTCTAAGACCTTTTTTTGTAGTGTGTGTGTGTGTTTATGAGGGTGTGTGTGTCATGTCTACGGGCAAAGTTTGTTTTTTCAGCCAGATGGAATGGTTTTGAGTGGAGAGACTATAGGGAGTTTGGGGAATTGGGTGAGAAGCTATGGATTTGTGTTTAGAGTCTCGATAAAAGGAGGCATGATTTCAAGAATCGTGTTTTTGAGAAAAACTGCAATGTGTTTAACGTATAAAAATAGGAGGGTCACACAATTCCAAAGCCTTAAGTAGCAAAAGGTACAAACTACTGGAGTACTTCTTCTAAGTTATTGAATGTCTCCTGCCCCTCCACACAAGATGCAACACAGCAGCATACTGTCACGGTAGCTTCTTTTTTGTCTTTGGTTGAGTTGCCAAACACCAAAACAGACAACATAAACACACAAACACACACATTGTAGACTCCAATAACTGGAGATATTCCTTCTGCCAGTATCAGTCTGCTGTATATCACATTCAACGGACCAAGCTAGTCACTGGGTAAAACCCAGACTTTATAACACGCAACTGGCTTAAAGAGACTGGAAGTGAGAGCATAATTGTAGGGAGATAAATGTGAGGGAGCGTGTGTGCGTTTGTGTGTGCGTGGGCATCTGGAGACAGTAAACTGCTATGCCTTGGGACTGTTTAGTGGTCTGTATGCGTGCCTGTGGAAATGTGTGTTTGTGTATGAGGGCATACAGTATAGTGAGTTAAATGTATGTGAGCGTACACGTTTTACATGCGTAACACTGGAGCCAGGAGGTCTGTAATGAAGCTGGAATTATGCAGGTCTGTATGCAGGCACACACAAACACAACAGGTTGTGGGCCTCTGAGAGGTGCAGACTCATTCCTGGGCAAATGGGAGCCAGCTGGGTTTGATCTGCCATCTGACGCACTCCGACAAACTCTGACACACACCACACACATACAGACATACTGTGTAAAGCCTCAATCACCTTATTTACGCTACTCTCTATCTCCGTCTCTTCTTCCTGCCTCATCAATGGCACTGTCCCATTATGTTTTAAACAAGCAGTGGTCCAGACACTTATTACAAAGCCTAACCTGCTGTAAATAATTCTTGTCCCATTTGAAAATTGCCATTCCTATCGAAAGTTCTAGAGAAAGTATTTTTTTCTCAGCTTTCCTTTTTTTAAATGAAAACCATATTCTGGATACATTTCAGTCAGGTTTCTTGAGCACGCCATAGCACTGAGTCAGCTCTTAAGGTGTTTAATGATTTATTGTTGTTTATGGACAACGGAAATTGTGCTATTTTAATTCTGCTTGATCTCAGCGCTGACCATACCATGCTTCAAGTTGGTCTTAAGCTAGATGTTGGCCTTCAGAGTACTGTTCTAAAGCTTTTAACTTCATATTTGAGAGACAAGACATTTTCTGTAATATCAGGAATTTCACCTGTGGGGTACCTCAAGGCTTAGTCCAAAGCCCTATCTTATTCTCGTTATACAGTGGGGCAAAAAAAGTATTTAGTCAGCCACCAATTGTGCAAGTTCTCCCACTGAAAAAGATGAGAGAGGCCTGTCATTTACATCATAGGTACACTTCAACTATGACAGACAAAAAGAGAAAACAAAATCCAGAAAATCACATTGTATTTATGAATTTATTTGCAAAAGAAAAGTATTTGGTCACCTACAAACAAGCAAGATTTCTGGCTCTCACAGACCTGTAACATCTCCTGTAAGAGGCTCCTCTGTCCTCCACTCGTTACCTGTATTAATGGCACCAGTTTGAACTTGTTATCAGTATAAAAGACACCTGTCCACAACCTCAAACAGTCACACTCCAAACTCCACTATGGCCAAGACCAAAGAGCTGTAAAAAGACACCAGAAACAAGATTGTAGACCTGCACCAGGCTGGGAAGACTGAATCTGCAATAGGTAAGCAGCTTGGTGGGAAGAAATCAACTGTGGGAGCAATTATTAGGAAATGGAAGACATACAAGACCACTGATAATCTCCCTCAATCTGGGGCTTCGCGCAAGATCTCACCCCGTGGGGTAAAAATGATCACAAGAACGGCGAGCAAAAATCCCAGAACCACACGGGGGGCCTAGTGAATGACCTGCAGAGAGCTGGGACCAAAGTAACAAAGCCTACCATCAGTAACACACTACGCTGCCAGGGACTCAAATCCTGCAGTGCCAGACGTGTCCCCCTGCTGAAGCCAGTACAAGTCCAGGCCCGTCTGAAGTTCGCTAGAGAGCACTTGGATGATCCAGAAGAAGATTGGGAGAATGTCATATGGTCAGATGAAACCAAAATAGAACTTTTTGGTAAAAACTCAACTCGTCGTGTTTGGAGGACAAAGAACACCATACCTACTGTGAAGCATGGGGGTGGAAACATAATGCGTTGGGGCGGTTTTTCTGCAAAGGGACCAGGACGACTGATCCGTGTAAAGGACAGAATGAATGGGCCCATGTATCGTGAGATTTTGAGTTAAAACCTCCTTCCATCAGCTAGGGCATTGAAGATGAAACGTGGCTGGGTCTTTCAGCATGACAATGATCCCAAACACACCGCCCGGGCAACGAAGGAGCGACTTCGTAAGAAGTATTTCAGGGTCCTGGAGTGGCCTAGCCAGTCTCCAGATCTCAACCCCATAGAAAATCTTTGGAGGGAGTTGAAAGTCCGTGTTACCCAGCAACAGTCCCAAAACATCACTGTTCTAGAGGAGATCTGCATGGAGGAATGGGCCAAAATACCAGCAATAGTGTGTGACAACCTTGAGAAGACTTACAGAAAGCGTTTGACCTCTGTCATTGCCAACAAAGGGTATACAACAAAGTATTGAGATGAACTATTGTTATTAACCAAATACTTATTGTCCACCATAATTTGCAATTAAATTCATAAGAAATGTGATTCTCTGGATTTCTTTTCTCATTTTGTCTGTCATAGTTGAGGTGTACATATGATGAAAATTACAAGCCTCTCTCATCTTTTTCAGTGTGTGAACTTGCACAATTGGTGGCTGACTAAATACTTTTTTGCCCCACTGTATATGCTTTCCTTGGGCTCCATCTTTCATAAAAAGAACATCTCTTACCATTGCTATGCAGTTGACACAATTATACCTTCCTCTGTGACAAGAAATCCCTGAAATCACTCACTGACTGACAAAAATACTAACTAGCTAAAAACATTCTTTAATAACACAACACAAAAGGTTGTTGTATTTGGCCCCGCAGACTCCATTTCCTCCTGTCTGAACTATTGTTAACATATAGACTGTGGTAAAATTCTGAACAAGGGATAAACACAGAATAAACATGGGATAAACACAGGATAAACATAGGATGAACATGGGATGAACACAGGATGAACACAGGATGAACAGGGGACACACCTGGGATATACATGAGATAAACATGGGATAAACACAGGATAAACATGAGATAAACATGGGACAAACACAGGATAAACATGGGATGGGGTATAAAAGGGAACACAGCAACATTGCCAAATACTTTTTCAGGAAAATGACAGCAACTCCAATGTCTCTACTTACCCCCCATATCCTCTCTCTCATCTTCTCTATCCCTTGTCTTTCATCTCTCGTTTCCTCCTTACCTCCCTCCATATGTAATGTATCAGTCCTCCCTCCCTGCGTTCTCTCTCTCCCACTATCAGAATTCTCTCTCTCCTTTCTCTAGCTTAAAGTGTATCAGTCCAGTCCATCTCTTCTCTATCAGTCCGTTCTCCAAGCTGTTGTCTGTTATTCCCCTACTCCATTCACCCAGTGTTCATGCCTGAAAGTGCACCATTATATCTGCTTTGCAACCAACACATTCAAAAGTTCCTTCACCTGGTATGCTGGTATAAAATGTAAGGGCAAAGGAGTTACATAAATAAACGTCATTTGATAATTATGAATTCAATATAGGTAGATTTTCCTTTGTAGGAGATCAAAAACCAGCAATGACAATATTCCAGTGACCATACTTCAGAAATATTACAGAGAGGAAGAGGATTTTACGAAGACGTCAAAGGAATACTTAAAGACAAGACAGGTCCGTGAACCCAGAACACAATTATGCAACTAGTCTAGTTTGTGTTTATTGTTTACATGCGGTCTGTTAAACGGTAGAGGCAGGATTCTACAGGGTCCATTTAAATCAAACGGAGGATAAGTGTATGAATCATAAAAATCAATATTGTGGTTAATAAACACAAATTAAATGTATGTAGATTGTTCAGTCTGTGGTCAGATGCCGTTCAATACTCTATGTATTAGGTGCTAGTAAACTGTGAAGGGGTAAATGAAATCGCTAGCAAGCAGTGTTTGAGGCAAAGGCAGTCTGAAGTCCTGCTCACAAGCCCCAGGCCTCTCAGTGCTTGTGCCTGACACTGCCCTTCTACAGACCTTTCTCCCACCACATAGAGGGGTTGAAAATCGCTACAGCTCTATATCAATATTCACCATTCATCATCCCATAGACTCAAACACACAGCTTTAATACACATATCCACGCTTCCATAAACCAGAACCTATTGCTCTATCTCTGTCCGTCTGTGTTCCTCCCATCTCTCAACAGAAACTCATGTGTAGGTGAAAACACTGGACTACATTATAGAGAGAAACCAATCATGTTAAGGTATTTTGAGTATGCGTTTGTGGTTAAAGCACACGGAGAGCTCATTCACTGTACAGACAATTTCTGATTTGTCTACTTGTGTTGTTACCCCGTTGTTCATTAATAAAATCAAGTGCCTTATTTTCTACTTTCTCAACAACTTATGTAAAGGAGGCCGGGCATTGTTCTGCACCAGGAGGAACCCAGGGCCCACAGCACCAGTAAAAGCTCTGACGATGGGTCGGAGGATTTTATCTCGGAACCTAACAGCAGTCACGGTACTGTTGGCTAGCACGTGGAGGTCTGTGCGACCCTCTAAGGATATGTCTCCCCAGACCATCACTGACCCACCGCTAAACAGGTCTTGAGGAATGATGTTGCAGGCGGCATTAATGTTCACCACAGTGAGAACCTGCTCCCATCTGTGAAGGAAATGGGGAGCCAATGGCGGAGCTGCCAATTCAGGTCTTCTGTGGGGAATGCCAATCAAGCTGCACGGTTCTGACCTGTGAACATCGGTCTCACCAGTGGACGTCGGGCCCTTCTGCCACCCTCATAGAGAGTGTTTCTGACAGTTTGGTCAGAAACATGCACACCAGTAACCTATTGAAGGTCATTTGGTAGGGAGCTGGCAGTGCTTTTCCTGTTTGCCCTCACACAAAGGTGCTGAGACCCAGCAAGCATTCTTCCGACAGTACGTATGGATGTGCCATCAGAGAAGTGCGGGATTACCTGTGCAACCCGATTGGGCAGCAGGTCATGGTATCAGTAGTGACAAGGACCAACTAGAGAGTAAATCAAACTAGAGAGTAATCAGTCAGGAAGGATAAGGAAATTGTAATTGTCTGTGGCCACCACCTGCAAAACCATTTCCTTTTGGGGGGTTGTCTTGCTGTTGCCTCTCCAACGCCGCTCTTGTTGTCACTTCCATTTGCACCAAAACAGGTGACATTGATTCACAATCTCTTATACTTCCTAACTGGAAAGATTGATGCCCCAGAAGTTTAATTTACTTGGTGTTATACTATGATAATTGTTTTTGAGCAGCTACAGTCCAGATCTACTTATACTGAAAACAGGTTTCACTAGGCTACTGTGTTTGTGTAGCTGCAATGTGTCACAAAAAAAGCTAATGTGTTGCTATAAAAGCACAAAGGTCAGGTTCTTGGGAAAGAAAATTAATTGGAGAATCGTGGATTTACAGTGAATAGGTTGCTGTTTAGGTAGCTAGAGAGTGAAGCGATCTGCTTGGCTACAGAGGAAAGTTAACCTCTGTAACCACCCTCACTCTCTCCTTTGCTCTCTTCATGTGGAGAAACTGAAATAGACTTTCATAAAATTAAACCAGACGTTTTAAAGAACAATTTGACGTGGAGCTTAACCACAGCGTTTTAGCAAGTCTACTGGTTGATGCTGGCTAGGTAGTTGCTCTCACACACAAACAAAAATAAAGATGGAGAGTGTTAGGCAGAAAGGGATGAACACAGACAAAACGGTGAAGAGCGAGATGGGCGTTGGTTTCAGTAGATGATAGAGACACAAATCCATATTGAAGTAAGTTAACAGGGGAGGGTTCCTACGTTGTGAAGTAACGGGGGAGTGTCCCTGCAGTGTGAAGGAACGGGGGAGGGTCCCTGCAGTGTGAAGGAACGGGGGAGGGTCCCTGCAGTGTGAAGTAACGGGGGAGGGTCTCTGCAGTGTGAAGGAACGAAGAAGGGTCCCTGCAGTGTGAAGGAACGGGGGAGGGTCCCTGCAGTGTGAAGGAACGGGGGAGGGTTCCTACGTTGTGAAGTAACGAGGGAGGGTCCCTATGGTGTGAAGTAAAGGAGGAGGGTCCCTACGGTGTGACATAACGGGGGAGGGTCCCAACGGCGTGAAGTAATGGAGGAGAATCCATACGGTGTGATGTAAAGGGGAGGGTCCCTACGGAGTGAAGTAATGGAGGAGGGTCCCTACGGTGTGGTGTAATGGGGGAGGGTCCCTACGGTCTGAAGTAATGGAGGAGGGTCCCTACGGTGTAAAGTAACGGGGGAGGGTCCCTAGGTAGTAAAGTAATGCGGAAGGGGGAGTTATTATATTCAATAATAATAACATTATATCAACATATCACCCCATCTAGAAAGCACACACAGGGTATGGAACACTCTGCACTGAATATAACAAGACCAGTCCACACAACGCCCAATGTGTGATGCCCAAATGTATCCCCAGCCTAATGAGGTGTCACAAATGTCAAGTTTGAAGTCAAACCAAATGTATTGTCTCTCCCAACCCTTTTCTTCCACCACCACGGGACCAAAACAAATGTGAAGCCAATGTTAACCCTGACTAAAGCCGATGCGGGCATGAAGAAACCCTCCCACCCAACCACTAAACTGTGGAGAAATTTCCCAGATCTGAGGAAAAAAAAGATGAGTCTCTAATTGGAATCAAACAAGAGTAATCAAGCAACTCTTTAGCTGGCTGTTTTTGCACACGTGTTGGCAAGTGTGTCTACATGCTTGTGTGCGGATGTATATGTGGCTAAACTGTATCTATTTGTGACTCCGCTACAGGAATATCACCTTGTAAACACAGCTCTAGTTTTGGCCTATAAAGCTGGAACATATGAACAAAAGAGACATGGAAACATTACAGCATCCAAGATGGAAAAAACACCCTGTTGCTCTAAGACTATGAGGAGATAACACCTACTACTCTGAGACTATGAGGAGTGGAAACACACTACTCTGAGACTATGAGAGGGAACACCAATTACTCTGAGACTATGAGGGAGAACACATTACTCTGAGACTATGAGGAGTAGAAACCTATTGCTCTGAGACTATGAGGAGAGAACACATTACCCGGAGACTATGAGGGTGGACACATTACTCTGAGACTATGAGAGTGAACACATTACTCAGAGACTATGCGAGTGAACACATTACTCTGAGACAATGAGAAAGAACACCTATTACTCTGAGACTATGAGAGTGAACACATTACTCTGAGACTATGAGGAGAGAACACATTTCTCTGAGACAATGAGGAGAGAACACATTACTCTGAGACTATGAGGAGAAAACACATTTCTCTGAGACTATGAAGAGAGAACACATTTCTCTGAGACTATGAAGAGAGAACACATTTCTCTGAGACTATGAGGAGAGAACACAATTCTCTGAGACAATGTGGAGAGAACACATTACTCTAAGACTATTGGTGTTAGTGTGCATTAGCAGTGAGCGATGGAGTGGTAAAAGGGAATCCTCCGAGGCAACAACATGGTGTCCCGTTCTAATGTCCAACCCATCTCTTTTACACCCTTAATCTCAGGCTTGCTCTATCTCTCTCTCAACCTCTCTTTCAAATGAGATGAATCATATGCTAAATCTCTCTCATTGTGTCAATTTAGCTTTTTCTATGGACATCACACACTCCTTCAGGTAATCTGCTGAGTTTTATTTATTTACCAGAACACTAAGAGAGCACAACATGAAAGAGACTAGGCTTGAATCCTGGTATTAGTACAAGCATTAGGAAAGAAAGGAGGGGACGTGATGGGAGAGATAAATAAAGAGAGAGGGAGTGTTGTAGGAGAAAGAGAAAAGAATCATGGAGGCTTTACCTGGAGTCTTTGAAACTCCCTAAACCCTCTCCGTCCATCCGTCTGTGTCTCTATAGCCTACACTAATGCCCCCCCCCCCCCCC